>RJWM01009605.1:0-67348 GCA_004363535.1 Dasyprocta punctata
TTTTGCGGCACCGGGGATTGAACTCACAACCTTGCGCCTGTCAGACAGGCGCTTAAGTCACTGAGCCAAACTCCTGGCCCTGGTTTTTTGAGGCAGGGTCGCACTGTGTAGCTCAGGCCAGCCTTGTGCTCGTGTTGTAGCCCAGGCCGGCCTCGAACTCACAACGCTCCTCCTACCTCAGCCTCCAGAGTGCTGGGATTAAAGGCGTGCACCACCATGCCCGGCTAGAAAAAACTTCTAACATCAGTGCCTGGGGATACTTCCCAGCCCCGAGAAACTTGTCAGAGAGTTAGCTGTGAGGTAGCACTATGAAATCCAGGAGGCCGGTACAGCCAGTGAGGGATCCCCTCCCTGACTACCCTAGCTGGCACAAGTTTTGGAGGGCTGCTGGCATGCTTTTGGGAGGGCTGACTGATTCTGCTGTGGGTGGGGTATAGTATGTTCTGGGAGAGAAAGGTGCAGCTACTGCATCTCCTCCCTTGAAATACATAAAAATTGAGAGCAACATGCACTATACATGTTTTGGTGTTTTTGGCCTGCACCACCCAGAGCTGTCTGCTTTTCCATTTCTGTTACTTTAGGACTATTTTCCACTTGCATGAGGAAAATTTCCAATCATGCCAATTAGGGCAGGAACAGAGGCAGCTGGTTCTTTCAAGAGGTCACAACTACAGGGGTTTCTGTGCCCAGGGAGGTAGACAGGCCAGTAGGCAGACCCCACCCTAGACACATGCAGGCCTGAGTGAGCAGACCTGCGGCAAAGGTCCTCACAAATCCAGTTCTGACCCAACAGAACTGGGGACAGTGTATAGAACTGTGTAAGGACTGGAAGTGGAAGGAAAGACAGTGCTCAATAGCTTTATTTTACATATAGGAAAACTGAGGCTCATTCTCCTCATTACTTGTAACACAGCTGTGCAGGGCACAGAGCGGCATTCTCAGTGCTGCTGCAGATCGCAATCCCCCAGGGAGCTTTTAAAACACACTAAGGGATGTGGCCCAGCCCAAACCAGAGAAACAGGCATTGCTGAAGTTGAGGCCAGGTCACTGCATTTTAAAAAAGCCTCTGAAGGCCGTCAGTTGTGGATTCAAGTCAGGGTTCATCATTTAGCAGCCATACTGCTCAGGATGGGTCCCTTGCCTCCACAGAGCTGAACGCCCTCCTGGGGTGCAGAGATTGTACCCTTGCTCTCTAGGGCTGCTAGAGGGATAAGAGCTGGTGCTTAGTGCGCAGAGGTCCTGCAACAAGCAATGATGCCTGTCCCCTGGCCTCGGCCTTGTGAAGGGGCAGGAGGAGCTTCACTGAGTTAATGCCAAATTAGTACCGAATGTCATTGGGCTCACATGGGCAAAGGGCTGGGCTGGTCCATAGGACATTTCACTGCCTGCTAGTCTTACGCTCACCCCCACTATCAAAAGCAAACTTACAAGAGGGTTTGCTTATTAAAGACCACATTTTGGCCTGGAAGATAGGACACTCCTGTAGCAATGAACACACGCAGCATCCAGACTGTGGTTTCTAATATCATTCTCCAACCAATGGAGAAATGGCCAGTTCTGGGATGGGGCAGGAAATAAGATGAGGCTGTAGCCTCTTGTAGTACCACGAAGTAAGGAAGTGTGTCAACCAAAAAGATACATATGTGTAATACACACACACACACACACACACATACACATGCATGCGCACACATACACGCACACAAAACAGGATGTGTCAAAGGGACACAGGAGCCAACTGGGACACTACCAATGGCCAAAGTTGGAATGACTCATGCAATGAAATAACTGAAGTAAATAATAATGCATAATGACACTGGAGTGTAACCCAAATTATCAAATAAGATTCCAGGATTCCATATTGCCATAACAAGATGATTAAATCAATACATAGACAGAGGAGAAAAGACAGATCTCTGTGCAGAAGAATTCCAAATACATTATGCATGTAGAACACAACCATCCCCTCCTCTCAGGTGTGCTGAGCACAGTGACTTCCTTCCAAAGAGGAAAGTACGAAAGGGAAAGGGAAAGAGGAACTTTGAAGTCAAAAAACAGATAAATGCTATCTCACTGTGGGATCAAGGTTAATGTCACCAGGCCTGCAAAGGCCTTCATTATCAGGTAATCTTGACACTTCACCTCTGTGGGGTTCCTTAACCCAGTCTAACCATCAGGCAAATCCCCGGGGAAGATCATTCTATAAAGTGCTTGACCAGTGCATCTCAAAACCCTCAAGGTCATCAAAAACACAGGAAGTCTGAGAAACTGTCATGAGCAAGAGGAGCCCAAGGGAATACAACAATTACATGTGCTATGGTCCTGGACGGGATCCTGGGACAGAAGAAAGATAAAAATGAAGCAAATCTTAAATACAGACTCCTGGCTAACACCAACGACTGTGGCGAAGTTTCCACACTACTGTCGGGTGTCTGCAGCAGGAGGAACTCAGTGTGGGCACAGGGGACTCTCTGTACTATCTTTGCAACTTTTCTGTAAAACTATTGTTAAAAAAAAAAAAAACATACCAGTATAACTGCAGAGTAAAGAAAGGTGGCTTTTGATAGCCTTGTTGCTGGATACACACAAATCACCATGTTCCCAATGTCTTATCAGAGAAGCAGGCTCAGGGGAGACGGGTTCTGAGGAAGGAGAGGGGCTGTGGTCAAGGTCATAGATCTTGGGGCTGAGGAGGCTGAGCACTGGCTCTGGTCATGAAGCAGCAGTGTCTCTCACTGCTGCCAAGGGTACCAGGGAGGCCTCTGAGAGCTATCAGCATGGGGACCAGCCACGCTGTCTGTATCCTCCAAAAGGATGGAGTCATGGCGATGACAGAATCTCAGACAGGTCTGTGAGAGATTTTTATGCAGCAAAGGGCTTTTCTAGCATTCCTGAAGATCGCACCATAAACACTCTACTCAACAGCTTTGTGACCTGAGGCAAGTGAGTCAATTCCGCTTGAGGAAACGGTTACACTAATACTGCCCACCTGATAGAAACTGCTGTGAGGATCTAATCAAATTGTGCAGACAGCCATCTTGGTTTGTGCAAGCACATTTTATCATGTCCGTACAACAGTGATGAAATAGCCCAACAACATGTTTGTCAGAACTGTAAGGCTGTAATTGCCGTAACCTATGCACATTCTCCTATATGTTTTCAATCATCACTTATAACATCGTACGCAATATAAATGCTGTGTAAATGGTTATTATACTGCATTGTTTAGGGAATAGCCTATTCATATTCAGCATGGTTGGCAATTTTTCTCCAAACATTTTCCACCCATAGTTGGTTGAATCTATAGAGGTGGGACCCAGGGGGACAGAGGGCTGATTGTATTGTATTTCCATTTCTTTCCTGCCCCTTCCTTGATGGTGGGCGTGCTTTGGCCCAGCTAGGACTGGACTCAACTCTTAGCTGGGTGTCACTTACCAGCTGTGGACCTTAAGTAGGTGATTTCACTTCCAGTGGTGCTGGCCTTGGTGACCCCACCCCTGGGCCCCATCCTCACTGACTTCAGTCCTACAGCAAGCAGTCCCAGTTACAGGCCGTTTCCAGTTAAGAGTCCTAGGGCAAACTGGAGAGGCTGGAAAATGAATCATCACACTCCACAGCTTGAGTGTCAGGAGTCGGTGAATAACACATAGCTCCCTGCCTCTCCTTCCTGCCTGCTCTGATGGGGTCACCCTGAGATGCCTGTTTTATACTGGTCCCCTGGGTTCCCCAGCAGGAGTCAGCTCCAGCTGACCCAGGCCAAATTTGTGTGGCAAATGCACTCACAGCCACCTTCCCTGCTCGTCCCTCTCCTCTCCTGGTTCCTTGGGGTTCAGTCTCAGATAAACCACTTGCTCTTAAATCCTTGTCTTGGAGTCTGTCTTAGAGGAAGCCAAAGTAAGGCACTCTTCTTAGCCCTGGATTCACTGATTGTAAAATAGGTACAACAGTAGAACTTACCTCATAGGATTATTGAAAAATGGTGATTGTAAAGTACAGGACCTGGCATCCAAAAGCATCCCAAAGAATCACAATGGTCATTTTCAGTTGGCTTATTCTAAATTTATTTATTTTTATTTATTTATTTATTTTTTTTGAGACAGGGTCTTGCTGTGTAGTTCATTCTGGCCTTGAACTCACTATGTAGTCAAGGCTGGCCTTGCACTCATGGCAATCCTCCTGCCTTAGTCTCTTGAGTGCTGGGATTATAGTCATGGGCCACCACACCTGGCCCTTATTCTAAATTTTTGAAGAGAAAACCGTATCTTTTGACAAAGTGGTCATGCATTACTCTTGGCCCAGTTGTCGTACAGATCCACTTGCCTTCTCCTGGAACTGTTCCCCACTATCTGCCCCAGCCCCATCTACACACATGTTCCAGACACACCCTTCCTGATGACCAGGAATATTCCAGAAAATGGCCATCCCTCGGCCATCAACTACTTGTGACTTGGAAGGCAGTCAGTGGTAAAGTGCTTGCCTAGCATGTGAGAGACCCTGGGTTCTATGCCCAGCACCATAAGAATTTTTAAAAATACTTGCTCCATGGACCTGTTTTTGAGTTGTATCCTCCCAAGAAATGCAGGAAGCACACCCCATCAAAACCTCCTACAGGAATGGAGGACTGTCTGGGCAGCATCCTGGGGACTCCCAGGAACACCTGCTGGTGAGAGCCCCCAATTTTATTTTCCACTGCTTCATTATCTGGAGAAGAAGCACAGTGCACCTGTAAGATGGCCGCAATAGCAATCCGAAACTCATAGGTTACCATGGGGAGTAATGAGTCCACTCTCAGGAAGGACTCGGAAGAGAGTATACAACACAGGAAGACCTGAGGGAACACTGTGGTCACAGATGTGTGATCATGTAGAAGACAACTACAAAGATACCCCCCACAAGCCAGGCATGGTGGTGCTTGCCTTCAACCTCAGGACTATGGGAGGCTCAGGTAGGACGATTGCAAGTTCAAGCCCAGACTGGCAAACTTAGTGACTTAGCAAGATACTGTCTCACAGTAACAGATACAAAGGGCTGAGGATGTAGCTCAGTGTGAAGGCCCTGGGTTCAATCCTCAATACCACAATAAACAAACAAATAAATAAATAGGAAGGGAGGGAGGGAGAGGAGAAGAAAAAGCCCATGCACTCTTAATAAAATGACTTGTGAAGAAGACTGGTGGTTTCAGAGGCTGGGGGAGGGGAAATGGGAAGTAACTGCTTAGTAGGGACGAGGTTTTCTTTGGGAATGATGAACACATCTGGAAATTAGGTAGAGGTAGTAGTTAGACAACACTGTGGATGCACTAAATGCCATGCAGTGGTACAGTTTAAAACTGCTAATTTTATGTGATAAGAATTTTACCTCGATTTAGAAAAAGACTTCTGGGAACTGTTTGGTTACAGTAGGTAGAAAAGATCTTTGTGATATATTTACTTTTTACAATTTTATCCACTTCTATCCAGTTTATTTAAAAAAATCATGAATGTATATGCGTACTACTTTTTAAAAAGGGAGTAACACAGAAGAGGAATTATGTGTGGGATTGAAAGTGGCATATGAGGAGCTCTGACTCACTTCATCTATTTATCATCTACCTATCCATCATTCATCCACCTATAACCCATTATCCATCAGTCATCCATCCATCCATCATCCATCAATCCATTGTCCACCCGTTCATCATCCATCCATCCATCATCTATCCATCATCCACCATCCATCATCCATCATCTATCCATCTTCCATGGTCCATCATCCATCACCCAGCATCCACCTATCATCCATCCATCACCCACTGTCCATCATTCATCATCTACCCATCCATCCATCATTCATCCATCCATCCACTATCCATCATCCATCACCCATCATCCACCTATCATCCATCCATCATCCATCATCTACTCATCCATCCATCATCCATTGTCCATCATCCATCATCTACTCATCCATCCATCATCCATCCATCCACCCATTATCGACCATCCATCGTCCATTGTCCATCCATCCATCCATCGTCCATCATCCATCCATCATTCATTTGTCCATCCATTGTCCATCCATCCATCATTCATTGTCCATCCATCCATCTGTCATCCATCATCCACCATCCATCATCCATCTATCATCCATCCATCATCCATTGTCTATCATCCATCATCCTTTCACCCATCCATCCATCATCCATCCATGCATCCATCATTCATCCACCCATCCATCTTTTATCCACTGTCCATTATCCATTGTCCATCCATCCATCCATTGTCAATTGTCCATCCATCCATCATCCGCTGTCCATTCGTCCATCATCTACTGTCCATCATCCATCCATTCATCATCCGCTGACCATTCATCCATCAACCATCCATAATCCATTGTTGTGATGGTTGATACATTGTGTCAACTTGAGTAGTTTAGAAGTTAAGTTTAAGTTACTCAGCAGGGGACCAGGGTCCTCACTTTGTAAACATCCTGAGCAGGTGCAAGAGGAGGGCATGGAGATAGTATGAGTGTTACATCCCCCTGGAGGGGAAGGATAGGCTGCTTACAATATGAGAGAGGAAAAGAGGCTCGCTCTTACCCCTTTTTGCTCTTGCAGCTTTTGTTATCTTCTGCTATCTTAAACTCTTGACTCCGTGCCATGCCACCTTGCCTTGGAGCCAGCAGATTATGGACTGAAACCTCTACAACCGTGAGCTAAATACACCTTTCCTTCCTTAATTTTGGGAGTCAAGTATTTTGTCTCAGCAATGAGAGAAAATTAATCAAGACAATTGTCTATCATCCATCAGTCATTCATCATCCATCATTCATCATCTATCTATCCACTGACCATCATCCACCTATCCATCATCCATTGTCCACCACCCATTATTCATCCATCCAGTCATCATCCATTTCTCTTCCCACATTACAGGAAAAGCACCCCTGGGAGGGAATGTTAATGCCCACATTTCAAAATGACAAAAAGTGAGGCTCAGAAAACTTTAACTCCTAGCCAAGCTGATACAGCCTGACTCCAAAACATCTTCTGACCATCACACTTATGTCTCTTACTTTCATCTGTAAAATAAAGGAGTCTGAAACCATTCTCGTCCTGACACTCTCTGGTTCCCGGCCTCCTGGTGGAGCTCTTAGGGTCAGAGAGGCCAGTGTGGCTTCCAGACCCCGCTAGTCCTGCCTTTCCATCTCAATGTCCAGCCAGGCCCACCACCACCCATCCCCTACTCCTCAAAGCAGAAGGCAGTCTTCCCACAGAGTCCACCGCTGAGCTCCAAGAAGCACTGTGGCTGAAAGCAGATTGAGATGAGAAAAGAGAGCACACAGGCAGCTGCTTCCCCACAGAGCTCCCCAAGCTCCTGCTGCTGCTGACTCACCCCAGGCACCTCCCGATGTAGGATCCGGGTCGCCTCTGCCCGGTCCAGCCCCAGCTGCAGCCACACGGGGCACGTCTTGATCAGCTTTTCCAGGATACTGATGCCCCGGTGAGGAAGGCAGTTCTTGGAGGTGGCTGCCAGATGCAGCCCCACACCGTCCTCCTCCTCCTCTTCCTCTCCCTCTCCTTTGCCAACATCTGGAACAGGACTGAGAAAAAAAATCAAAAGATCAGCCTGTCCTGTAGCTGGCCCAGAGTGGTACCAAGTGGGGATTAAATTCAGTATCTATGTACCCCGGGGACTTTTGGGGAATTACACAATGGACAGACCAAGGGTCTACAATTTAAGGCTCTTATAATAAAGCAGGTGAAGCCAGGAATAGTGTTGAAGGCCTGTAATTTCAATACGTTGGTAGGCTGAGACGGGAGGATCACAAGTTTGAGCCCAGCCTGGGGAATTTAGCAAGATCCTGTCTCAAAATAAAAATACTTTTTAAAAGAGTTGGAGATGTAGGTCAGTGCAAAGGTCCTTGGTTTGAACCCCATCCATCCATCCATCAATCAGTAGATTAATTAATCCATCCATCCATCGATAGATTAAATAAAATTAATCAATAGATTAATTAACCCATCCATCCATCAAGCAATAGATTAAATGAAAAATAAAAATAAAAAAAAGTCAGTGAGACACACACAAGCAGCAGGCTATAGACAAAGAGGGATTTAAATTAATATAACAGGAGCACGGTGTAACACCAGCTGCTACTCTCAACTCAGGTGGGCTCAGAAAAGCACAGGCGGCATTTGAATAGAGCCCTGAAGAAGATTTTAAAATATTTTTATTATTTTTTTATTTTTATTTTCATTTTTTTTTGGTACCAGGGATTGAACTCAAAACCTCACATGTGCCAGGCAGGTGCTTCTGCCACTGAGCTAAATCTCCAGCCCTATGTTTTGAGACAGAGTCTCACTATGCAGTTCAGGTTGGCATTGAACTCACTTTATAGCCCAGGCCGGTCTCGACCTCACAATGATCCTGCTGCTTCAGCCTCACGAATGCTGGAATTAAAGGTGTGCGCCACCACGCCCGGTTCTTAAAATATTTTTAACTGAAGAGTAACTTATAGGCAGCAAAATGCACACATCTCTATTGTACAGCAAGTCCCGTTTCTACACATCTACACACATGTAACTACCACCCAGATCGAGAGAGACCTGTGTTGTCCAATGCCATGGCTGTCACAGGTGGTTACCTAGCTTTAAGTGTGGCTGATCCAAATAGAGGTGTGCTATAAAATACAGGATTTTGAATATTTTGTGTGAAGAAAAGAATATTAAAGAGTTCATCAATATTTTTTACATTGATTCCATGTTAACTATTATTTTAGATATGTTGGGTTAAGTAAAACATTATTGAAACTAGTTTCCTTTTACTGTAGGGTACTTTAACTGTGGGACTTACGTTATACCCAACGTTTCTATTTGACAGCACTGATGCAGAACATTGTTTCTAGAAGGTTCCTTTATGCCCCCTCCCAGTCAACACTCCCCACTCCAGGATGAGGATTTGTTAACACATCAGGACAGAGCTAGCAGGAAGATCACAGACTCAAGAAATAGTGAAACCGATCTGAGGGCCAAGGGACCCGACCTCCTGTCCATCACCCTGCTGGTTTAAGAGAAGTGAGACCCACTCTGACACCCTCATATCCTCTGCCTCAACACACAGGCTAGTTTTGATTCCAGGAGAGGAGCAGCCACATCCGTTCCTTGGCCCCTGGAGGCGAGTGGGCTGAGGGATCCAGCAGTGGTCTACCTGAGAACTAGGTCTCTTGCAGTGGTGTCAGCAGGGCTGGGAACTAATGGGACAAAGCCAATCATGTACAGGGCCAGGAAGTGGTGCGGTGCCTCTAAGTTTGTCCTCTGCTTCTGTGACATTGTTGGGTTGGCAGTGAACAGGGCTAGGGCTCCTTCAGGAAGTGTGCAAGGCCTTGCTGTGAGAAGCCACTTGGGAGAGGGCGGTGAGGCCAGGAGGAGCCCTATTACAGAACACGTGACAGTGGAATGCTCCTGAGGGGCAGGGGGCAGCAGAACTCAAACATCAGGATGGGGTGGGGGGACTGTATTTCCCACAAGGGAGAGAGGGGTGGGAAGTTCTAGCTTCACTGGGTTTGCAGGGAGTGGGCAGGAAGGTGTGGTAGGAGGAGGGACATTTGATCGTCAGGTGAAGCTGTCCAAAAGCTGGTAAAATTCCCTCCTCTGCTCCCATCCCAGGGGACCTGCCTCTGGGTCCACAGCCTGCAGGTCATGCAAAAGGAAGAGCTGGATCCCTGGGAAAACAAGAATGGTGCAAGAAATGACAGGGATCAGTGCTGGGTGGGGCAGGCAGCCTGCCCCATGAAGTCTGAGGCTGTGCATAGCGCAGTCTCATGTGGAGCTCCAGACCAGTGGCCCAGAGGACACTGACCACTTGCAAGTCTGGACATCTCCTCTCTGAAGGAAGGATACAACTGTCCAGCAAAGAAGCACCCTGGGGTCTACAGATTCCTCCAACTCCACTTGAAACACGTTTGTCATCTGGCACCAAGAGACCTGTTCCACCCATCCTGGAACATCTGTGCTGGACTCAGGGCTTCCCCTGGAGGGCCAGTCAGGGCTCTGCTTTGCAGCTGGGAGTGAGTGCCATGGGCTCCCATTTCCTCTGCTGCTATCTGTGGAACCGGCTTTGGCCTTCCCACTCGGGGCCTCAGACTCCTCATCTGCAAAACAACAGGGGTGGGAAGATTTCTCCATCTGTTGGGTGGCTCCAAGTAGGCCCTGAGTGGATCCCATTTTCCCCTGTAGAACCAGGGCCACTATCAGGCAAAGACTCTAGAGAAGGAGGCAGATAGCCTCTCGTTCACCTTTGAGAGGCAGATGTTATCCTAGGCATGGAACAGAGGCAAGAACAAAATGGCAACACAGAAGGTGAAAGAGGGAGAGTCACAGAGAGAAAGAGACAGAGACAGAGAGACAAATCCCAAACCTTTATGACATTTACATTCCAGGGGGACAGGACAGGCAGTCCTGGTGAATGCGTAGCCTGAGTGAGTTCCACGGTGGTACTGCAAGACGAGGAGAGAAGGACCATTGGAAATTCCAAATCAGGAGGCCAGGGAACCTCCCCCCTCCCCACATGGATGCAGAAATCATGGAAGAGATGTCTAGGTGGAAAGAAGAGCGAGTTCCAAAGCCTGGGGTTCCTGCTCCAGAGGAAGTGGGTGAGTGCCAAAGTGAGAGGGGAAGGAAGTGAGGTGGGGGTGGGTGGGTGTCTGACTCTCAAGCTGTGCGTCTGAGAAACTTCCCCAGGGCAGAGGGAAGGGTTGGGCCTCTGGCTCTGGTCCACTGCTGCCCTAGACCAGCCCTTGGGCTTTCTGGCCCAGAAGAAGTGAGCTGGTGAAAATCTGCTGGGACCTAATGAGTCTCTGAGAAGACATAGAAAGGATCCAGTGCTTCTCCCTGCAGATGCAGCTACTCCTGGAGGCACAAAGCTGCTCCTGTCCAGGTGACCAAGTGGAAACTCCTAGGCACCACGGTGAGTCACAGGGACTGGGTCACTCATTCTCTTGTGATTTCATCCCTTCTCTGCTCTAAGAGTCTCCTAAAGAATGGCTAATGGCTCTAATGCCTCCTAAAGAATCCACACCTCTCCCTAATATCCAAGGCATTCACTGTCTGGGCTCTTGCTCTCAAAAGCCTCTACCGAATCCGCTGTAACCTCACCCCAACAGAATCTGCACTAGCCCACCTGCCTCCTCTAGCTGTTCTGTCCACCTCAGTGCCTGTAGGATTCCAGCTCTTCCTTCTAACCCAGAGGCAACAGTATGAGACCAGATACAGACAGTATCAACTAGAAGAGAAAACAAATACGGATGCACTGGGCTGTGTTAACATTTAAAACTTTTGCCCATTAAGCTGTGAGAAATATCTGTAAAACACAGCTCTACCAGAGAACCAGCAAATCATTTAAAAAGTAGGGATTCAAAAGATTCAAACAGCTGGGCATGGTGGTGCACACCTTTAATCCCAGCACTCGGGAAGCTGAGGTAGGAGGAGAGTTGTGAGTTCGAGGCTGGCTTGGGCTACAATGTGAGCGCAAGGCCGGCCCTAGCTACATAATGCGACCCTGCCTCAAAAAACTAGGGCCGGGAGTTTGGCTCAGTGGCTTAAGCACCTGTCTGGCAGATGCGAGGTTGTGAGTTTGATCCCCGGTGCCTCAAAAAAAAAAAAAAAAAAAAAAGAGAGAGAGAGACAGAGAGAGAAACAAAGGATTCAAACAGCTGCTTCAAAGAAGAAGAAATGCACGTGGGCTTATATGGAAGTGAAAACTGCTCAAAATCCTCAGTCATTAGATAAATGCAAATTAAAACCACAATGGGATACCACTAGAATGGCTAAAATTAAAAAGAGTGACAATGCCACATGATCAGCAGGGTGGGAAATAATCAGAACACTCACATCTTGTTGATATAAATGTAAACCAGTACGAGCACTTTGCAAATCTGCACTGGCAGATTTTATCAACCCAAACATGCACTTGCTGTATGGCTCTGTGATTCCACTCCCAGGAGACAAAAACACAAGTCCACGAAAAGACTGGTACATAAATGGCCATAGCATGGTTACTTACAATAGCTTAAAACTGGCCCAGGTGTCCATCAATAGGAGGAGCAAGCAGACTGTGACACTGAGATATTCGGGGATGACCACGGTGGGACACGAATGGGCTGGAAGGCTGGGATGAGTAAACAAGCCCCCTGGCTGCAGCAAGTCCCCTTTCTAATGTGCCGTTTTTCAACAGACCCACTGCAAGACCTTGATAATAACACCTAATCAAAATATTTGCATGAAATGAGAAATCGTTACCAAGAAAAACGTAAATAAGCCCTCCAGTTTCGCTTGCTCTTAGTCAGCTTAAGATCACTAATTTTGGAGGCTACACAGCTGGGCAATACATTGTTAGTTTTCTACTAGCACTGCTGTAAACAAGAGCTCTAGTTAGTGATTGGGAAAGTTGCCTCAATAACTCCCCAGGGACCTAAGGGCTGCTTTGCTAAACATGTTGACCATCCTCTAAGGCCTGCATTGTCTGATGGGTGACAGAAATGGGATCAAAGGTGTGGCATCTCTGTCTTCATATTATCTGTCTCCTTTGCTGTCCTTACCCTTGAATCAGATTCTACTCAGCTCTGCGTGTGGACATGCTGATCATTTAAAAAAATGTTGAGGCCAAGCCTATAATGCAGCTTTAGCTTGGCCTATCACCTGTCGGAACTGGTGTGTGTTACTTCTACACCGCCCTCGTGCTTTCTCAGCAACTCAAGCACTAAAAGTCCTTCAGCCCCAACACAAGGTCAGGACATTTATGCAGGGTGGTGGCACTGATAGCTGCTAACAGTGGCTCAGCAGTTCCTGTTAGCTAAAGTTCTCCATACTAAGTACAGTTTACAGCCTCTCAGTTCACAAACTTAATTTGTTCCACAATGCTGGAGAAGATGACCGTGTTTTGGTTCCTATGGGGAAGACGGCTGCTGTCAAGCTCATCACCCAATGCAGAGTTCGAGAATGGAAGCGAAATTTTGCAGAACTCTTCTGTTTGTGAATCTGAATTCTTTGAAAACAGAAGTGTTTGTGAACTGAGGCCTTACTGTACAAAGCTGTGATGTGCTGCATAGGATGACGGTGCCAGATACATGAAAATAAAATAAATTAACCATGACCACCCACTCAGTGGTCCAAGTCCATCACAAGAAGTGACATCACTTGGAACTATGCCCCTGGCCAACAGGAATTACTGGATATTAGCCAACCCCAGCAAAACAAAACCCCTGCTACTCTCTTTGTTCTGGGAGTAGCAGCTTGCGAATTCTCTCAAACAATTGCTGTCCCAATTTGGCTGAAGATGCCCATAAATTTTTGCCTGTGCAATAATATGTAAGCTTGCAATATTTGGCCCTGTCTTGTTTCTACTACCTCTAGGTCAAAAGATCCCATTATCGGGTATCAATATGTCAGTACGAAAAACAGTCAGTAATACAAAGGTGTTACTGATACATGTGACCACGTGGATGAAACTCAAAAACATTATGCTGAATGAAAGAAGCTAGATGCAAAAAAAAAATCCCCACCATTTGAATCAAATTACATAAAGTTCAAATGGTACAGTTAAAAATGTACACTTACTTTTATCTTATGTAAATTTTACACCAGTTTGATAAAAGAACCACAATTCAACATTGAACTCTAGTTAATGATATCTATACTAACATATTCAGGGAGTCTATAACTTTCTTACAAATGCATGAAAATACCATGCATTCATTGATGAATAAGGATACACATTAAAAAAGTAATATGGAAAACATGTGGCGGGTTTGTGGGCACTCACTGTAAAATTCTTACAACTCTACTATGTGTTTAACATTTTTTATAGAGGACTGCTGGGAACACAGCTCTTCCCAAACTTTAAAGCCTATTCGGATAAAGCTTGCCTGCTGTGCTAGAAGCTCTGGATTTAAATCCAGGTATGTGCTATGTGGCTAGTATACTTTATCTCCCAGTGTAATCACTTATTTTAAAAAAAAAAGGTCAAGAGTTGTCAGGCTGTCTTTGCTTAATAGAGTAAGTATGAAAATCCATTAAGATGTCTGTTAGGTACCTAGCATAGTGCCTGGCATGTAATTTTGTTTTTGTTTGTTTGCTTTTGTTTTATACAAGGTCTCACTATATAGTTCAAACAGGTCTTTAACTTACCATGTAGCGCAGCCTAGCCTCAAGCAATCTTCTCGCCTCAGCTGGGATTACAGGTGTGCACAACCATGCCTAGCCTAGCGTGTAATTTTGTAAATGTTAGCTATTATTTTTCCATCTCTCCAACTCTCTAGTTGGAATTCTCTTCCTGCTACAATCCTCCCACACCACAGCCTTGATTTTAGGAGTTGCCACATTGGACTGGAGGGACAGGGTACCTTGTGTCAGCTGCCTTGTGCCTAAGGGAACACCAAGCTCTAGTGGTGACCCACAAGTTCAAGTGCCTGGGAAACACAAACCCTGACTGAACACAGATGCAACTGCCAAGAAAACCCAATTTTCTTGGCAGAGTAACAAACCACTGGGAGGATCTCTTTCACGCCTGAGACCAGCGGTGATGAAAAGACAAGTAAGGTCAGACTTATCCCAGACAACTACAGGGATGTGTGTCAAAGAGTTAGCAGCCTCAGCTGCCCGGACTGATGGCAGATGCCAAAGCCAAAGCCACCCAAGCCACTGCTTTCCAGGACCACCGAGGCTCTGCAGATCCCCCTGGCCCCTGGGGCTCCACAGACACTTGCTCAGGACCCAAGTTGCGGGTCAGCAGAGGAAGGATCTCAGGGCTGAGAGGATCCAAAAGAGGTCAATGGCTGCAGCCCCTGCTTTCTAGAAGGTAAAGAAGGAGCAGCTAAGGCTGAGGAGGTCTGTCCTCTGTTAACTGCACACAGACTTTGCCACCCAGGTCCTCCCTCTCCCTGACTGAGCTCCAGCTCTATGAAGTCCCTGCAAAGGCAGCAAGAGGATCTCAGAGGCATGAACAATGCAAAATGAGCCTCAGAAGCTTAGTGCAGTTCCACCGCAGAGACTTCCTTCCTTGACCAGCTTGAGCTCTCTGCGTCAGGTCCAGAGCCCAAGTTCTGATCAATTCCAGGGGTCCCCCATCCTTCAGTGCCCATGGACACCCCTCCAGGTGCATGTGGTCAAGATGCTGGCAAAACCACACTCTAGCCCAGACTCAGCGTCCAGCTTCCTTGGGAATTTTCTCAGAAGCTCCCAAAGAGTGAGTGGGTTCCCTGCACAACGCTGGGGTCTGTCACTGGCCTATTAAACTCAGGCAGGAAGAACAGGAAAGCTCTGCTCTGCTGCAGGTCCAGGGCCTGGCCCCAGTGGGGGTCAGAGCAGTGCAGGCCGTGGCCTGGATGGGGGTGCTGTTTGGAAGGAAGGCTTTGAAATTTTCCAGCTGAAGAGTGTGCCTGCTCTGGGCCATCCATGCCAGCCCCAGGAAAGCTGCCCTCAGCCTCCCTAGGAGGCGAACCGAGGACACAGTACAGACTTGGGGAACTGGGCACAGGTTGTCACCACCCTACCCACCATCCTGACCTAGGCAGGATAGTGTTCAGCCTCAGCAAGATGGGGATGGAGTGGCTGGTCCCTGCTCTCAGAGGGAACTCAGGCTAGTGGCCACAGGGGTAAATACTATGGAACACCCCGTTGCTCTGGACAGGACTCCATGTATTATGAAGGGCTGAGGAGCTGAGTGCAAAGCACCCTGGCAATGTCAACCTTGACTGTTTCATTTATATACAGTCTGCAGCACACACCGTGCCCTGGGAGCTCGATCACCTTCATACCTATCATAGTGATTTGTCACTCCCCTGAAAGATATGTCCAAAGTCAACCCCCCAGGCCCTGTGAATATGATTTGCATGGAGGACTTCTGTAGATGTAATAAAGTTAAGGATGTTGAGATGAGATCAGCTGAGGTTGTGGTGGGCCCTAGAGCCACTGAGAGGTGTCCTCATTAACAAAAAAAAAAAAAAAAAGGAAAGACACAGACTGTCCACATGGAGGTGGAGGCGGAGGTTAGTTACAATGCTAGGAGTATCCAGGGTTGAGGAAACAGCCAGGAGTGAGGGATGGAACCACTCTCCATCAGAGGCTCCAGGAGGAGCCGGCCCCAATGACCCCTTTACTTGGACTTTTGCAATTCTGGCATTCAGAACTGTGAGGAAGCGAGTCTGCACTGTTTTAAGATGCTGTCTACTTGCTACTGCAGCCCTCAGAAATAAGTACAGCTGCCCTAAACCTGATAGTTCCCTGGAAAGCTAAGGAGAGTGAAGGACAGAGAAGTTACATAACTCGCTCAAGGTCACCCATCCAATAAGCAGCAGAGTTGAGACTCAAACGTAGGCAACTTTGCTCCAAAATCTGTTTCTAACCATTGCACTAAAACGTTTCAATATTTCTAAACTTTTAAATTCAGAGAATTTTTTTTAAATTCCCATAATTATGCATTTTTGTAGTATCTGGCAAAGAAAGTTCAGTCATGTTTTTTTATTCCATGTGGAAACATATGCAAACACAGACAGAGGCATATAAATATACACGGAAATGACTTTCAGAAGGTGATGCAAGCCATCCCTAAAGAGAGCTATGTCTGAGAAACTCAGGGGACTTGTTTCAAGTTTTTAAAATAACTACGCATCTTATCGGTTTTCTCTTCTGTATAATGGAGCTGGTAATAATATCTGGCCCATGTGAACACTTCGATCACTCTAGCTGGGGTTACTATACTTGTGGTCACACTTGTTTTTCTCCCTCAAACACCTGTGCTTTGGGGACACTCTCCAGCTTGGTCCCCAAAGCACACTTCATTCTCCCAAGCAGGCCCTGCTCACACCTGCTGCACTCCGTTGCTATGGCAGCAACACAGGAAATGGCTCAAGGCTGGTGAGAACCATGGCTCAGGCCCCTAAAAACCACTGGAGTGCCAAGAGGGAGGCACCTCGAGAATGAAAACAGCTGTGCCCACTATGACGATGATCTTTCAAATTTAAAAGAGGTGAGAGGCTGGACACAGGGAAATGATGATGGCCACCAAGGCTGCAGCACTGACCAGGGAGGGGAACAAGGGAGACGCCTGTGTTCAGCCATAACAGGATGGGTCGTAAGTTCCGAGGGAGCCAGCCCAGGACCATGGCAAGGTTACAAGGCAGGAACCAGTTATGCAGTCACATCGCAAAATCCTGTTTATTGTGCAAATGTTAATTTCCTGGTTCTCATCCTTGTGCTGAGGTTAGGAGAACGTCCTTGGGTTTGAGAACTACCTGCTGAAGGACGAGGGCAATAAGTTGGGATCCTGCAATGTCCTCTCACATTGTTCAGAAAAAAAGGGAGATGAAGAAAGAGAGAGAGAGTGAAAACAAACCGGTGCGACATGGTGTCAGCAACTGGTGAATTGGGTGAAGAGCCACACATAGAAAGAAATTCGATGTTCTAGCCCTGTAACTTTCCTGGGAGTCTCATCATGTCAAAAAGAGAAAGTTAAGAGAAAGAGTCCTGAAAGCAAACAAACAAGAAACCATAATGTTCAGAGCAATAACCAAATGACAGAAGGAATGAAAACACATAAAGTCTAAAAATAAACACAAGAGTTCTCCGTCTTGTTTGCGGTGTGGGGTGATGGCTACCCTGGGGCCCAGAAGCAAAGTGGGGTGGGGGAGGAGTGTGAAGGAGGCTCTATCCAGTCTTGCAAGATTTATTTATTTCTGAGGGAAATACAGCAGAATGGTAGGATGCAATGAAGTTGCATAGGAATTGCTGTTTTTCTGCAGATTTCTCTGTGCTTTGAAATATCTGATTTAAAAACAAGCAAATACATGTACACACATACACCTTTCCCCTCGTCACCAGCTGAGAGATGATGGTGTCTGGGTCCCTGAGCCTATTCCTTTGCCAGCACAATTCCCCCATGATGTTCCCTCTGTTTGTCTGTCTTGGTATTTAAAAGTCAATTCTTGAGCCCACAGGCACCTGCTAGCAGGTGAACAAAGTAAGTCCACCCTGTGATGGATCTACCCAGCTACTCAGAGACGCGGGGACTTAGGGAAATTCTCAGCTACCAGGAGGCCATCAGGGCAGAAGCCAGAGAAGGTCACTGGGGACTGTTCCTCTATCCTATGGCAGCTGCAGGACTTGGCCAAAGAGCAGCAGCTAAAGCTGAAGGCTTTGTACCTTGAAACTCTTCATCCCTGATAGAGATGCAACAGGAAGAGCACATTGTGGGCTGCAGGCATTTTGGGGACAAGGTCAGCTTCTCTTCCAAGGCCTCAGGATGATGATTGAATACTGGCTTTGGTTGAGCAGGCCCTGGGATCCCAGTGAGCCTCGGGGTCCTCCTGCACAACAGGCAGACTAGTGGGGAACAATATGAAGAGCTCAGTTCACAGCTGAGCCGTTGTACAAGCGGCAACTGCTAAACAAGGGCAAGGCTGGAGACAGCTCAAGGAGGAAGCCAGGCTGAAGTGACAATGGGGATGAGAAGGGAAGGAACTGCTACTGGGATGGAGGTGGACTGGTAAAGTTTGGGGGGTCAGCAAGCACCCAAACAGACCTGTTGCGGTACTTAGCAGTGGTGTGCTGATAAAGCATCTGTCTGCAACAATCAGTCAATCAGAAGCAAATGCTCCTCAGGGTGTAATGATTGCTGACGTTCAAAGTACTAACACTCCCACTGCTGCTGATAAGTTCCCAATGGCTTCATAACCAACTTAAAAAGTTTCTGAATACTTAATAATGGGCTTCTGCAAGCCACCAAGTACAGCCCCACACAGGAAAAGTTCCACTGCCACCTCCTCAGAAGCTGCCCTAGCACTTCCCTCCTGTCATCCAAGGAGTTGTGTCTGAAGCCCTTAAAGGCTATGGAGTGAGCTGCCCGCTCCCCACTGGGCAACTCACTCCAAGAAGCCGTTCTCAATTTCTATGGGCTGAAATCCTACACTATGGCACTTTTCCTACAGTATTTTATAGGGCCATGAAGACAGGCCCCTCTAAAGCCCCTCACCTTGCCTTGTATATCTCCGGGCTCCACTCTCCCACGCAGCTGCTGAGGTCTCATTCATCCCCTGCTTCCCCAGGGTGGACCCTGAGCTGTGTGTTGACAGATACTGTCTCTAGGAATTTGTAGACAGAATGGTTTCTTTTTCAGTAGCACTTAAAGTGTCTAATTCAATGATTTTTAATATAGCCACTGAATTGCACAACCACCACCACAATCAATTTTAGAATGTTTTCATCACCCCAAAAAGAAACTTATTTCTGGCAATCACTCCCTACTTCCTCCCAACTACTCCCCTCCCCCTTCCCCACACTCTAGCACCTGGCAACCATGCATCTACTTTCTGTCTTTATAGATTTGTTAATTCTGGCTATTTTTTATAAATACAACCACACGCTATGTGGTCCTTTGTTTCTTTGGCATAACAAGTCTGAGCTTTACTCATGTTGAAATGGTCAGCAGAATTTATTGGTATTTCTGTATTGATATTTCTTTCCTCTTTACTGATAAATGTCCCATGCCACATTTTACTTGCGCATTCAATAGCTGATGAACATCTGTGCTGTTCCACTTTGGAGACATTACAAATAATGTGCAAGTTTTTGTTTGGAACATGTTATCTGTTCTCTTGGTTATACACCTAAGAGTGGAATTAATAGATCATAATTCTACGGTTAGCATTTTGAGGGACTGCCTGGCTGTTTTCCAAAGTGGTTATGCTACTTTATATTCCCACTAGCAGTACGTGAAGGTTCTAAATTCTCCACAACACTTGTTACTGTCTGTCTTTTTGGCTACAGGCATCCAACTAGGTGTACAGTGCAACCTAACTGTGGTTTCTTTATTTGCAATTCCCTGCTGACTATGGGTGCTGAGTATCTTCATTTTTGGTTATTCGAATATCTTCTCTAGAGAAATGTTTATTCATATCCTTTGCCTACAGCATGCTTATTCCTAAGTTCTAAATTCATTATGTTTGAACACAAGTCCCTTATCAGATACATGATTTGCAGATATTTTTCCCATTTTGTGGTTATTTTCTTTCCTGAGAGTGCTCTTTGACACTGGACAAAGTGTAATTTGTGTATTTCCCTCTGGTTGCTTAGAATTTTGTGTTATAACCAAGAAATCATCACCTAATCTGAAGTCATGAAAATTTGTTCCTGTTTTCTGCTGAAAGTTTTATAGTTTTAGCTCTTGCATATAGGTCTTTGTTTCATTCTGCGTTTTTATGTATGGGTGAGGCAAAGGTCCACCTTCTTCTTTTGCATGTGGACATCAAGTTGTCTAGCGCCATTTGTTGAAAAACCATTCTTTCATTGAATTATCTTGTCAACCTTGTCAGAATCAGTTGGTCATAAATTATGGAGTGGTTTTTGTTTGCTGTAGTCCTGGCGATTAGACTTAAGGGTGCTCTATCACTCAGCTATACCCAGTTGCTTTTAGATTTTATTTTGAATTAGGGTCTAACTATATTGCCAGACTGGCCTTGAACCTGTGATTCTCCTGCCTTTGCCTCCTGAGTAGCTGGGATTTCAAGTGTATGCCACAGCACCCAGCTTATGATATAATTTTGAGTCCTCTGCTCTTAATGCTTCATTTTTCTGACTATCTGAGTATCCTCCGTCTTTATACCTCTAAAGTATGGAGCCCCAAAACAGGGAAACAATCAACCTCAAAGATATGCCCTGAGCACTGTATTAAGGCACTTAGCCATCATTTCCCTCAAACTAGATAGTATTCTATTCCTGTTAACAAGAACCCAAGAAAGCATCAGTGTTTCTGCAGCTACCTGAAACTTTGGGAAGTTGTGGAAAATTAATTTGGATTCTGAGAATTGGGATCACATTTTGGGAATGAAGGAAGATAACAAGGTTTTATGAGACAAGCAGTGCAATAACAAATACTGTACTCACAGGATGATAGGTGTGATATAAAGGAAATGGCCCTGAGCTTGGAGTTGGATCACAGTCTGATTCTGTTGTTCACCACGTGACTTTGAGTAACTCACTTCCCTGCTCTGAGTTCACTGGCATC
This sequence comes from Dasyprocta punctata, assembly GCA_004363535.1. Lineage (NCBI taxonomy): Eukaryota > Metazoa > Chordata > Mammalia > Rodentia > Dasyproctidae > Dasyprocta > Dasyprocta punctata. The sequence goes on from RJWM01009605.1 coordinate 21,036, forward strand.
ATCAATAAAACGAGAAGATTGGACTAGATCTGGGATGGCTTGTAGTATGCAATACCACATGGACTCTAGTTTCTTGGCAGCAATTGCCAAAATCATAGGCTCTATGGAGAGAAACTGCAGGATCTGCTAGTGATGTCTACCAGAGGCTCCACAGTGGAATCTGCTAGTGATGTCTACCAGGGACTCTGCAGGGGACAGCAGCGGCAGTTGTGCTGTGTATTTACTGAACCTGGGTCAGCCCAAAGCTCCTTCCAGCACTCTGAATTCCATGACTCTGTGACTCAGATGACCCTTGACCAGGGGCCGCCTGAAGCCTGTAGGCTTCTCCTCCAAGCCGCTGGCCCTGGCCAGCACACAGCCTAGCACGGGAAGGCAGCCAGGCGCACTTCTCTGCGGCTTCCTCTGACCAGCTTGTCTTCCCAGATGTGTGTGAGGCTGAGCCTCAGCTGCCACCTCCTTCCTGGCACATACAAGACCCAAATCACAGCACAGGCTGACAATGGAGGTCCCACAGGGATGGAAGAGAAGCCACAGATTTGAGCATCCCACACTCAACAAATGTGTCAGCCCGTTGCAGGGGTTAAAGAATGCTACCAGGCTTTGGCATTTCCCACAGCAGAGTGCAGAAAATGTTCCCTGGATTTCTCCGCAGCCAGAAAACCCAAAGGCCTAGTAGGTGTAGTGGAGCCCAGGGCCACCTTAGGGCCCTGACCCTCCACAGATCAGTGCAGAAACAGAGACCTGCTCTGTGGCCCTCCCCACAACCTCAGAGGGGAAGTCAGCTTGAGTGGGACTTCCGGGCTGCGGAAGTGCCAAGAGCAGGCCAGGGCGCCTCCATTCACACGTCACAGCCCACATCAAGGGGCTGATAGGTCGAAGGCCTCCCAACTTTCCATACCTGTATGCTGCAGGCCGTCTGCTGCTCGGAGTGTGTACTGGGCATTGTTTACCTCCCGCCCAGCCTCCTGACTCTGCAGGGGCTCCACTGACCCCTCTGGTCCCTGTCTGCCCACACGGACCCCACATAGGCCTTGGTGGGGCCTGCAGAGGCACTGGCTCCAGCGATGGCCACTTCCGGTGCATGATTCAACTACGCCAGGCCTGTCTCCTGCTCTGTCTCAGATTTTCTGAGGTCTGTCATGGTTTAGAGCACTTCTGCCTCACCTTTAGCCCCAGTTGTTCCATCTTCATCTTGGGCTCTGCTCAAGAGTCCTGGACTCCCACAGTCTCATGAGTTCTACCTCCCTCTAGAACCTCCTATGGCTCACAGATATCAGGCCCTTGCTGCCACACCAGATCAGATTCAGCCTGCTCTGCTGACCATCCCACCCTTATCAGTCTCAGACAGGCACTCTACTCCAGGTTCAGATCACAGATGATGGCACTGATTCTGTCCCCAAGGCTGTGTGCAATCAGGCCTTTAGTATGACAAAGGTGGTGTTGCCTACTGGTTAAGCCTACACTTAATGTGAAATGTTTATTTGAAAATAATAGAGTGATCATAACAAAAAAAAAAGATAGTTATATAGCTGGTTTCTCTTGATTCATTGAGGCAAAAGTTTTGTGCTAATAATTTTCTGGGCAATGTTTCATGTCTATATCTTATACCCTAAACAACTGCTGTGAATATAACAATATGCAATGTGCTGATTATTGTTACTCTCAAAAAAAAAAAAAAAAAAAGCCTATGCTTGAAAACCAGGCAGCCTGCTTAGATGCTCAGCTTGGGAGCTTCGCAAATGACTACATTTCTCCTCACCTCAATTTGCTTACCTTTAAAATGGAGAAGGCACATAAGCCTTACTGTGTCACATTGTTGTTATAAAGGGCCCGGGACAGTGCTTGGGGCACAGCAACACTGAGCCACAAATCATCTGTCCATTCATCACCTATGACCTATGCACTGATCCAGCACTGACTGCAGGTAGCCAGCATCCCAGATTGATCATCACAATGACTAATTATAGTAACAGCCACCCCCAGTGACTGACATCCTGAAGCCTCTGCCAGAGAGCCCCAAAAAGGTCCTTGGACATGCAGGTGGTGACAAGACAGGATTTGGGAGACCCGAGTCCTAGCTGGGACTGAGGCTGGAGGCTTCTGTGGCACAGGAACCAGGTCACCAAGGGCAATGGGCAGGCCTGGTGCACGTGTGTCACACATGCATTCTGGGATGAGTGGAGGTCATCTCTGCAGGGACAGACAGGAGAGGAGAGGAGGGAGGCTGGGGAACAGGCAGGAGGGAGGCTCCTCCCTTGGACTCTCTTGGTAGCTTTTAAATTTGAACCACATAACTAACTATACTGTCCATTAAAAAAATTAATGAAAACAACTCAAAACTCTGAAAAAGGAAAGTTATCTTTAAGAAGATCTCATACAAGGGGTGATCAAGATGTACAAGGAAGGAAGGAAGGGACAAGCAAAAAAAAAAGAATAGAAGGGAGGATCCAACCAGAAGACAACTAGCCAGCCTTCCTGGTAAGTGGTGCGAGTGGCATGGATTCCAGGAAGAGAAAAATCAGTGCTTCCTGAGAACCCGCCATGTGGTATCTGGGAGGATCCAACCAGAAGACAACTAGCCAGCTTTCCTGGTAAGTGGTGCAAGTGGCATGGATGCCAGGAAGAGAAAAATCAGCGCTTCCTGAGAACCTGCCATGTGGTATCTGGGAGGATCCAACCAGAAGACAACTAGCCAGCCTTCCTGGTAAGTGGTGCGAGTGGCATGGATTCCAGGAAGAGAAAAATCAGTGCTTCCTGAGAACCCGCCATGTGGTATCTGGGAGGATCCAACCAGAAGACAACTAGCCAGCCTTCCTGGTAAGGTATGCAACGGGTTCCAAGAAGAGAAAAGTCAGTGCCTTCCGTGAGCCTACCGGCGTGCAGGCTGAGAATCAACACCTGCCAACTCCCCACCCCCGTAAGCAACCTGCTGTTTTGGAGGAACAGCTAAGTTGATAGCAACTAAGGTACATAAAGCAACTAAATGCTTGCATTGTTTGGTTGATTTTGCAGGCCTGGGGCCAGCAGTCTGAGCATCTCTTGGGAGGATGACAGCATGCAATGTAGCAAATATGAGGGATTTCTTTCTATCTTGTCTTTGAGGCCCAGTATTGTTCTCACCGTTTTTTGCTTTATTCTGATTAATTGTTTTGCTTTATTCAATATTCTGCTTTGATTGGTTTTATGCTGTTTTGTTTTTGGTTTGATTTTGCTATACCTGATGGAATGCACAACTATTGTGAAGATAACAAGATATACTATAGTAGCTATTGTTTTCCTAGTATCCTGCTTTGAAATTCTCTACCAGTTCTACTGCTTTGTTTTGATTGACTTTGTTCTGTTTTGTTTTGTTGGATTTTACTATCTTTAAAATAAAATTTTAAAAAATAGAAGGGAAAACGGAAACAAAGATTTGTAAATAAGGAGGGGAAGAGGGTTGAAAGGAGAAGAACGGAATGGGAAAAAAAGAAGAAACAAGGTATATCACGTACAGGTACAAATCCCCTATGATGAATGTGATCATTATGTCTATCTAAAATGTACCAATGAAATTAAAATATATATATACATATATATATGAGTATTGAAAATTTAAACAATGTATTACAGTAAAAGATACATTACCATGAAACCCCCTCAAAACACATGCCTTTGCTTCAAACACACCCCATTGTTCTTGCTACTTTCTCAAGTAGTTTTAGAGGTTCCCCTTTTGTGAGTTTTTACGATGTGTGATCAAAAATGATGGTGAATGCTGCTGTCAAGTGCTGTCCATCAAAGAGGCAAGCTCGTGAAAATACTATGGTGTGTCCTCATTCATGATTTTCGGTGGATCCGCCACTGTGTGACTTCCGGCTCTTTCCCAAAGTCAAAACCATCATGAAAGGGGAACACTTTGAATTGATTCACGACAGGGAGGCAGCCACAACAGTGCAACAACTAAAGACACTCACGAAAGAGGACTTCCAGAACTGCTTCAGTAAGTGGCAAGAATGATGGGATAAAATGTGTTTGAAGTGAGGGAGAATATTTTGAGGGGGATTACTGGCCATGTATCTTCTCCTGTAAAAATTTTTTTTTGTTTTAAATTTAAACACTATTTTTTTGATCACGCCTCATCTTTACTGGGCTCTGTACAAGTGCTTTTAGTGAATTCCGCTCTCTTATTTGGCTAAGACTATACATGGTAGGTCATTTTCTTTCTAGATTCCACCTCCAAGAGACAGTTTAAAATACAAAGATTTATGGATAAAGATGTTCAGTTGTGGCGTCTAGAAATCGGAAACAGAACTGGTGGAGGACAACCCTTGTTCTGTGCTTCCTCCAGTCCCTAGTTCTGCGTTCCAGTGTTCGGCACATCTATAAATGTGGGGAGGAAATATTAGTGGGAAACTGGAAACATTCAACCACTGTTACCCTACAGAGAAAGCAGTTTTAGAGTTCAACTTGAGAACTTGAGGCAAGCACTGAAATAATATACAGCCATCAAAAATGTTCCCAAAAGCACTCACGCACACACCCAGCAAGGGTACTAATTAGTACAGCCTTCACTGAGGGCTACTTAGTTAACTTCTGACACAACTGCAAACATACACACACCCTATGACACAGTGGAAACTTATCTTTATAAGCATAGCTATATGTATGCAAAAGGACTCACGGACAATGGTACTCCTTGGATTCACTGGAAACAACCTAAATGTCCATCGATAAGGGACAAGGTAAATAAATGGAAGACTGCAACTGCAAGAAAGAGACAAGGAAGCTCTCTGTGCAGTGATATGACAAGAGTTCCGCAGTATGTGGTGAAGGGACAAAAGCCAGGTACAGAACAGTATGTATACTATGCTCTCTGTATAGTATTTCCATAGAAACTTCTAGAGGAAGATACAGGAAACTAGTAGTGTGGCAGGGGTATGAGTGAACACATGGTGATGGAGGTAAAAATAGTATTTTTACTAGATACATTTTTCTTTATATATTTTTATTTTGAATTCTATGAACACATTGCCTACTTGAGAATAAATTAATGATGTTTCCAATTACCATTTACCATTTGTCATACATTGCTCTAAGTGCCTTCATGTGGTAACTATGTTAATCCTTTAAAAGAATACTAGCCAGGTGCGGTGGCACAAGCCTGTAACCTTAGCTACTCACAAGGCTGAGGCAAGAGGATTTCAAGTTCAAGGCCAGCCTGGGCAATTTAAAATCAAAATAAAATTAAAAAGGGTTGAGCAGGTAGCTCAGTGTCAAAGCACTAGCCTAGCATGAGCGAGGCCCCTGGTTTCAATTCCCAGCACTGTTAAAAATGAAAAAGGAACTCTGTAAGGTAACTCTTTAATCACTCCCATTTTATAGTGGATGAAATTGAGCCACAGAAAGTTTGAGCAATTCACTGGGGCCACAGAATAAGCAAGCATCGAAGCTGGGATCTGCACCCTGACAGTCTTGAGCCTATGTTCTTAATCACTCCACCTAAGACCTGGGGCCTGCTTGGGCTTTAAATTAAACAGCATAACATTCAACTTCAGGATAAAGGGCTGGAGGGGTAGTTTGTCCCTGGGGGAGAGGACTTAATAGTACCAAGGTATCAATTCGACACAAATGGACCTACAAAAATCATTGCAACCCCAAATAGATCCCACAGGTGTGGTGAAAGAGCACACAGAAAGCAAAGGGCTGGGAATAGTTGAGACACGCTTGAAGAAGGGGTAGGATTTTTCTCTGCAGGATATCAAGGCTCACCATGAGGGCACAGTGATTCCTGCAGGGTACTGGAGAAGGAAGAGACCCATAGATGAGTGGCAGAGAACAGTTCAGAGACAGACCCACATTCACAGAGCCCTTTGATTTCTGAACAGTCACAGAAGAACACTGCAGGCAGGACAAGAGTTTCAGGAGAAGGTGCTGGACAACTGGGTGTCCACACAAGGTGGGCGGGAATGACACTTGGATTCTTCTTTAAAGCAGACCCAAAAGTCAGTCACAGGACAGCCGACTCTGTCCTGACACTCTTGCCTAATGGTGCAGGGAAAACAATAAGCTTCTAGGAGAAAATAAAAGACAGCTTCAAAATCTGATGGTAGAGAGAGGATTCTGAATGGTACACACATACACGTACACGCACACATACATGTGCACACACACATGAACACACACACACCAACCTTAAAAGAAAAGACTGATACAACTGAATGTAGTAAGTCAAATACTTTGTTCATCAAGACACCATTGAGAGTGCGAAATCTCCAGTTCCAAGTTGGGGAGATTTCTGTAACCTACACCCCACTACGGGTTCCTAACCTGGTTACATGCAGAGCTTGTGGATATCAACAAGGAAAAGACAAATTAGTGAAGAGGAGGGCAGACAAGGGCTGGACCTGGTGCCCGCGCAGAGGGCAACCTGAAAGGCTCCTCAGCAGCATGAAGGGTCAGGGGATTTTAAGTTAACTACAACCAGAGCCCACAGGGCGAGGGATCACGATATAGATGGACCCTTCTGAGGCCTTGGAAGGATGTGGAGGACCCAGAGCCCCTGGCCTGTGGCTGGGTGGAAACCAGCACTTTTTCATGCTGAGATTCGGTGCTTTCTCTCTCCTTTACACTTTCCTGTGCATTCCAAATTTTCACAATGATTCTAAGCCAGTATTATTAATTATTGTCACTAGAAAACAATTAAGTGAAAATTTCAGGGAAGCAATAAAAATTTCTAGAGCCACTTGCCTATTTGGGTCTCTTTCTCTCTGGTACAATACAGTGGGGTGCACAGGGATTTGAAAAAGTCCCTGGAGAGCTGCATCCCACCCACCCTGGACAAAGGAGGAGGGACCTAGTCCCTTTAGTGTGGACCTGTTCTAACTCTCTCCTTACTCGACCTTTTCCCTTATCCATGCCCCAGTTTCTTCATCTACACTGTTCAGTGCCATCGCCATTCATCACACGGGGCTCCTGAGCACTTGAACGTGATTAGTATGACTTTAACTTCACTTTAGTTCATTTCACTTAATTTATAAAATAGAGACTCTGAAGAGTTGCTGGATGTCACAGCCTGGCTTCTGCACATGGATCCCAGTCCCCAACCCCCGCCCCCCACAACACAGGCTGATCCCCTTCAGAGCTCCTGGACTTCGAGAGTCCCCCACTCCCATGCCCAGCTTCCTCCTGGTGCCATCTCCTCCCCAGGGATGAAAGAGGCTGGGGAAATGGGAGCCAGACTTGAGCCTCAGACAGTGGCTGGAGCTGTCCTCTGCCCCCACAGGTCACCTCCTTCTAGGAGAACCAGCAGCGCATGGCTGTCACGCATCCCACCATGACCCTGCCTGCTCAGCAGTCCCTGTCGTCTGGGTTTGAAGTGGAAAGAAGAAAGGAGACAGCACGTCACAGACACTGACGAGGTGTGCAGGGGGTGCCACAGCCTGTGGTAGACACAGCTCACTCCAGAAAGGGAGCCATCTGCCTGCATTCCAAGATGGCCTTCCAACACCTGCAAGATGAGATCAGTAACAGAATTGTGGGAAGGACAAAAAAGGCGAAGGCACCTGGAGATTAGCAAAGGCTTGGCATATATGGCTGTGGATATGACTCCCCCTCAGTAGCTCTGAGTGGGGCAGAAAATACTCTACCCAGAAAAAGCAGGATCTCGTCTAGCCTCTGCTACAGGCTTGCTGTATGACCTTGAGCAATCACCCTCCCTCTCTGGCCCTCAGTTTTCTCAGCAGTGAAAAAACAGAAAGGTTACTTGCTTCCACCTGCTTCATGCGGCTGCTGGGAGGATAAAGATGACTACAGAGATGGGAAGTGTGCTTTGACAAAGTGAACCCCCTTTACTAAACTGGAAGGGGCCTCAGAATGCCACGCCGGCTCTTGAGAGCTGCCCTCCCACAGGTGCCGCCGGCGTCATGAGGGTGCAGGTATTTGGTCTGCACCCTGCAGGAAACTCCTGCAGCATCACATTCCCTCTGGCCCTGGTGACACTGAGTCACCCTGCAACCCAACCTACAGCTGTTGTGACCACAGCTCCCCTGCTGTGACACGTGCACCCTAGGCTGACTACAGACCTGATGCTTCCTGGCTGGTGGCCACCTCTCAAGCCCACCCACCTCACAAAACGAGGTGGGTGCTGCAGCCCTGGCCTAAAGTCCCGCCTTTAGGGTTCTGTTCCCTGTTAACAGACCTTTTCCCCTGCCCCTGTGGGATTGGAGGTGGCATGGTCCCCTGTGGCGGGCACTAAGTCACTGCTGGTAAGCTTTGGAGGGAGGTTGGGGGAAGCCAAAGACACTGAATGTTTAGTCCCCAAACGTACAAGCTGAAACCTAATGCCCAGGTAATGGCGCTAGCAGGTGGGGCTTTTGGGGGGATCAGGTCACGAGGGTGGAGCCCTTGTGAGTGAGATTCATGCCCTTACAAAAAGTCCCCCTGAAAGCATTCTCACTCCTTCTGCCCTGTGAGGACACGTTTAAGGTGCAGCTTTTTGTGAACCTGGAAATGGGCCTTCCCCAGATACTGAGCCCGCTGGCACCTTGATCTTGGACTTCCCGGCCCCTGAAGCTATGAGAATAAAGTTCTATTCTTCATAAGCTGCCCAATCAATGGTATTTTGTTATAGCAGCCTGAGCTGACCAAGACCCTGCCTAATTGACTTTGATGAAGTAGGGGAGGGGGCTATAGAGGGGTGTCTCACACAAGGTGGCTCACTGCACCCTCTCTCCAGGTATAAACCACTGCCAGAGACTCCAAGAACAAGGACTGACAGTCACGCAACTCCAAGGTCTCCATGGGGTCATCTACATAGGGCCAGCTTGGGGAGTAGTGGACGTCACCCCTTAGTGGGGCTGGGAAGATGCAACAGAACCCTTCTGGGACCCAAGCACTCCTGGGTGTACAGAGGCAGCAGCCTCAGGACCCTGGGGGGCAGCACAGGATTGTGAGGCTCTACCAGGTATTGCTGAGGGCTTCAATCAGGTCACTTGCTGGGGCTTGGTTTCCTCACTAACAACTGGTTACCACTGTTACCCCGGCCTCAGGGCTGAGAAAATGAACTAAGAAAACAGCCCCTAGCAAAGCAACCTGAAGTAAGTAAATGATCAGGACACTGTCAGAGGGGTTATCTGAGTCAAATTCGAATGTCAAGAACTTTTGCTGGTTATTAGTCTCATGAACCCACCCTCCCTTCAAGAATTCTATGAGAACCACAGAATATGAAATGCTAGCATGGACCACTGTCCTTGAAACTTGAACTTCATGGAGGTGAGAGAGGACCAAGGCAAGAAGGACAGCACATCCCAAGGACCTCAACGTTTTCCAGGGAGTCTAGAGAAAAGGCAGCACTTCGAACCCAGAGGCACAGGGTGGGGACTGGACAGATTTAGCCGCAAGATGACTGAGACACAGCTGGTGGGGAAGGGAGGTCACAGTGAGTCCTGAGTTAGTGGATACAGAGCCACTGCTTGTAGGGAAACTCGGGGTTGGGCTGCCGTGAGTCGCTGGTTCATCAGTCACCCATCTCCAAGTTTCCTGTGTGCCTCTATCCAAAGAGACTTCACCCAGTACATGACTCATTAACACTGGACTCTGGCTGCAGTGCCATAATGCCTGCCTGACACTTGCATTTTCCGAAGCCTGTCAAGGCTGTCTCGTACTTAGAACTCCAGACAGCTCTTCAACACCTCACTTGGGTTTACCTGAAGCAGGGAAATCACCAAGAAAAAAGCATAAACAGGCAGAAAACCATGGCATGAAGCAGACCTTGACGGGCCACTTGTTTGCAGGATGAGAGCTGAGATGGGAGGGCTGAATGAGGCCACACTGGCCTGTCGGTGACACAGATCCCCACGGCTCTGTGCAGGCCCTCTCAGGGCTTGGAAAGTACCGTGAGTCCGGATTTGTGCGTTACAAACGCACATTAGCAGCAAGGCAGATCTGCGAACCCAGAATCTTTGAACAACTGGAAATGTTCCTGTGTCAGATTGGAGCCCAACCTCGGTATGACCCCTGTTCTCAAAATCTGGCTGCTTCTCAGCCAGGCGGGGTCTCAGGGCTGTACCCCACTGCACTTTGCAGAGCCAGGCCAGATGTCAGCTCACCACCAGCCATGCAACTGAGGCCACCACTGTCACCTCACTTGTTCCCGTCAGAGGCGGAGGGTATGTTGGTGAGGGAAGGGGAGGAGGACACTGGGTAGCAGCCGCAGGGGGGCCACTGCCAGCCTCCAAACTTGGGGAGGTGCTCACTTGGGACTCCCTCCTCATGTCAGAACCGATCATGAAACCAGGTCTGTAGGGAGTGGCCCTGTGTGGGGCTGTCAAGTCACCCACTGCCTCAGCTGGTGCCCAGCACATAGGGGTTCTGTACCTACACATTCGGAGGAAGCAGTGATCAGAGGGGGCAAGGAGCCAGCCTGAGGTCTCACAGAAGACCAGGACAGGGCAGCCGGCTTCCCCCTTCCCAGATGCAGACCTAGTCCATGGCCCTGCAGGGCCCCAAGAGCACCATAAATGGCAGAGTCTGGAAAGACCACAGGGAATGGTTCACATTTACAGAACACTAAGCCTCTGACACTTCCAGCTCATCATGTGAATTAACTCACACTGCACAACCATAGCTCCATGAGTCAGAAATGACTATGATCTCCCCCACTTCACGGATGAGGAAACTGAGGCCGAGACTGAATGTGAGCCCTGATCACACTGTTCTCACTGTTCCACCTCTCAGACCCACACAGCCACACAGCCACACTGAGCCACAAGTCACCCTCCCTTGGGAGAGAAGGGCAGGACCCACAGTACACATGGGGTGCACCCAGCCTACAGCCTGGATCTGTCCACTGTGCCCCTGCGGGATACTGCAGCCAGTCCACTTCTCCGTCCTGCTGCCAAGACCTGGTGCGGCATCAGCACAGGGCCCACTGCTTGATGGGTGAGGTGGGTGAATGACTGACTGCATTTGTCCAAATGCACAGCAAGGCCCACTATGAGAATGAATTTTACTCTGTGTCAACTGTAATTCATATCAGGTAGAAACATGTCCCCCAAAAGACACCAAGTCCGAACCCCTCAGACCTCAGAATGTGACCTTATTTGGAAATAGGGTGTTTGTGTATATAATTAGTTCAGTGGAGGTCATCCTGGAGCAAGACGGGCCCTAAACCCTATCCGACTGGTGTGCTTATAAGAACAAAGGAGACACAGACATGAGGGAGAAGATGGCCAGGTGACCAAGGAGGCCAGGAGGCTGAGGCCTGCAGCTACAAACCAAGCACTGCTGAGGATGGTTTGTAGCCACAGGGGCCAAGACGTGGCAGCAAGGACCCTGGGGCATGCGCTTAGACTGCAGACTTCTGCCCACCCCCCAGCTATGAGAATCAGCTTCTGTTTTAAGTGGCCTTGTTTGTGGTGCGTTGTTACAGTAGCCCAGGAAACCAACCCACAGCTTGATTTGAAAGATGGGGGCTGCCTGTCACCTGCTCTGCCTCTGGACACAGGGTTGCAGATGGTAGGAATGCTCACAAAAATTCAGACTTATTATTCTGATTTGTATCCATGACTCCCTGGGAGTGTCACCATCACCCTCCCAGTGCTGTCACCCCATTAGCAGGGGATTGCGGAGTGCCGTGTGGCAGGTTCAAAGGCAGCATGTGGCCCACGGTCTTGGTCTCAGAGCTACTAAGTGGAGGGGCAGGGCTGTGGTCTTCAGCGCTTCGATAAATAAAAGTCAAAGTCTTCTCATGTAGCTAAGTGGGACCCCTTTTCCACACCCCTCACATACAGCAGCACTTCCCCAACCCATCCGGCTCTTCAGGGCTCTGCGCACTCAGCCTGCCCTGCTGTGCCACGCAGGGCTGTCCCCTTCTTGAATATCCTTGGCATATGCCAATTTCAGTGGTTGAAATCCTACTTGGTCTATAAAACCCATCCTAAACACCACCTCAGCCAGGGAGTCCTTCCTGCTCATTGTAGCCAAGTATAACCTTGACACTTTCGTTTCCTAGACTTTCATTGTGTGTATATATAAATTGTTTTCATTAGTAGATGTTATGGTTTGTATCTAGATGTCCCTCCAAAGACTCATGCAGTCATAGGAGGGGCTTTTTCAGAGGTGGTTGAATTGAGAGTGTGTGACTGATTCATGGTGCAATGCTATAGGAATAAGGATGGGTGATTACTAAGTCAGTCTGTTGGTTGGTTGGCTGTCTTGGAGCCAGCTGAATATGAATTGAAACTTCTACAAACTGTGAACCAAGTAAACCTTTGCTCCTTTAATTTTGGGTGTTGGATATTTTGTCTCAGCAATGAGAAAAATCACTAAGACAGAATTACAGATAAACTAGAAACTCCTAATTATTCAAGTGTTCAGTAAGGGGATGGATGGATGGATGGGTGGGCAGATGTATGAATGGATGCAAGGCTGTATGTATGAAGGGGCGTGTAGGTGGATAGATGGATGTGTGGATGAGGCATGGATGGATTGACAGACGGCGAATATATGGACAGGTGAATGTATATATGGAAAGGCAGTAGGATGGGTAAGGATGGATAAGGAAGGATTCACTGAAAGAAGAATGCCTGAATATATATGAGATGGATATTCTGTAAAGAAATGTCAAGAACAGAAAAGTGCAAGCATAATCAGTGTCATCAGGTACTGTCAGCCAGGACTAAGTCCTTGCTTTGGCTGCAACACGCTAGGGAAATGTACATAATCCCTCTCTGACATTAACTGAGGTTAAACAAACAGGACATGGAGACTGGGGGAAAAGGTCCAAAAGGTCCAAGTGAATTCTTTTTTTTTTTTTTTTTTTTTTTTTTGAGACAGGGCTTCACTATGCAGTTCAGGTTGGCCTTGAACTCACTTCACAGCCCAGGCTGTCCTCAAACTCGCAGCAATCCCCCTGTCTCAGTCTCCTGCGTGCTGGGATTACAAAGTGAATTCTTTCTTGACAGCTTGACCATGGCCTGAGACCCTCAGACTGTAAATTCAGATGCAAAGTCCTTATTTCAGAATGGCATCCAGTCCTCGGTGGGTGAAGAACACAATGCGTGGGCCCTGGGCAGAGTGCCAGAGAAGGCAGGGCTCCTCTGCGACCTTGCGCTCAGCTCCCTGCGCCTTCCTCTCGGCTGTCCCTCACCCCTCAGCAGATCTGTCAGCAAACAGGCTCCTGCTTGCACCCCCGACACCTGCTGCGGACCGTCATCTCTGAACTTAGGGAATAAAAAGTTGTTGGCTTTGCTAAACCCCAGAGTCAGTGGTAAGGTGGGGGGTCACCTTCACAGGGGGAGCTGCCCAGCCAGAGAGCCCTCGCATCCCACCCCCCAGGCTCAGGGCCATCTCTCAGTCCCCCAGCCCCAGCGGGGAGGATGCAAGCCTTGACACAAACGCTGGTGCAGCACCCATAGGAAGTGGCCTCGTGTGCACTACCGCCACCAACACAGGCAAGTCTTGACCACAGTCTCTCCCCAGCCCATTTCTTCTAACAAGGAACCTACATTTTCTAGGAGGCTGGGTTATTCTTTCAAACGCATACTGACTGAAGTAGGGGTAGCCTGGGGATTGCACGCAAGATAGGATGAGGGGTTCTGCGGCCACTTTCAGAGCTCCAGGCCAAGTGTTGATGCTGCTCTGAGGCTGCCCCTCTCCAGCCCTGACTCCCACAAAGGAGATGCGCCTGAGGCGGAGGCCGTGGTGCTTCAGACTCTTCTCTGAAATGCCACAGCTGCGACTACCACACAGGCATGAGGTCAGTGAGGCCCTCCCTGCTGCCTTGTGGACACCAGGCTGAGGACAGCACTCCTGTACAGCCACCAGCCCTCTACTCTCCTCCAAGGGCACGCTCGGCTTCACTGTGTCATACTGGTGGTGGGAGGTGCCCGGTATCACTGTCACCCTGCCTACACAGGGGTGCCTGGCTATCTGGGGCAGCCCTGGGCGAGCCAGTGAGAGGCTGCAGCCTGGCTGGTTCCTTTCCTCAGCCCAAGCACCCACCCCTTCATCCTTCTCCAACCCCAACAGGGTGGCTTTCGACAATGCCTTCAGTCTCCTGGCGGCTATCTGCCACCTCTACAGCCCCACACAGCACCATGCTTGGGAAGGACACTCCAACCTGCCCGAGGGAAACCTCCCCTACACACCGTCCAGGGAGCATGGGCCTCCACCCAAAGCGAACTCCCAAAACTAAGGGTTCTATTTTTCAACACATTGTCTGCAGCACCACTGCAGTGAAAAAGCATTTCCTCCCAGCTGCTGGTCAGGCAGTGACCCAGAGGGCTCTTTTCTAGGTCTGCATTTCTTAGGAAAATGCACCCACATGTTCTGCACAGGCTGTGTCCACTCAGCCATCAGCAAGAAATGGGGGCCTTGTCTGCGTGCAGCTGGTGCTTCAACCCTGAACCCTGACACCACCCTAGGATCTTGCTTCTGCTGCCTGCAGGCCAGCAATTCAGAGGATCACCAGAGGTCAGGACTCGAGCTCCCTTCTCACAGGGGGACGGTGAGGCCAGAGCGCAGGGGTTACTTGCTTCCTGGACAAAGAATCCCAAAACACCAGAGAGACCTGAGAGAATCCTTCAGCTCTGCTGATGTCCTACTACACGCAGGTCCCTAAGTATCTTCCAAATCAGGAGAGGAGTGTGCGCATGTGCGCACACAGACACAGCATAGTACTCCTAAATTGCTAGTTCTCAGAAATCTAGAAACCTGCATTTGGGCCCTGCTGATCCAGACAGACAGAGGTCTCAGGAAACTGCGCATCTACCTAATGTCCCTTCCTCTGGCTGAGGACACAATTTCCTGTCACAGTTCTGAACCGCTGCTCCTCCTCCCAGCCTCTCTCCAAGAAGCACAGGGGGCACAGCTGGGAAGCATCTATTAGGGGAGAGAAGGCTAAGCAGGGTCCCCACTCACACTGGGGGAGGGGTACTGGCCTTGGGGGGTCACCACCCAATGCAGAGGGGAGTTGGGCTCCCCATCCCAGTCCTGGGCCACCCCCACTGGGGGATCTGGACACCGTGCATACTCCCAAGAGTTCAGGTGCCTCAGACACAAAGGAGAAGTCTGCTGGGCAGTTTTTAGAATCCCATTCAGTATTGTAGTCCTCAAGCGTCTGTTGAGTGACAACGATGTGCAGATACAGAATGTGAAGATAAAAGGCCTGGTTCCTCTCGGTAGAAGTTTATAATCTAAATAGAAAGACTCGACATTCAAAGGGTTTTTTGTTTCTCTAAGGCCGGTAGGTAAAAAAATTGATTCATGCAAAGAAGAGGAATACCTAAAAAAAAAAAAAAAAAAAACCAGAAAAAGAAGAGGAATCCCTGTGAGTGGAGGTGGGGGCACAGTGTTCCCGCAGGAGCTGGACCCTCAGGACACAGTGGCGCACATCTATAACCTCAGCTACTGAGAAGTCCAGTGCACATGAGGATCACAAGTTCAAGGCCAGCCCTGGGCAATTAGCAAAACACTACCTCAAAACAGAAACCAGAAGGGCTCAGTGGTCAGCATTCGCCCAGTGAATGTGAGGCCCTGAGTTCCACCCCAAATACCTGCCCTTCACACACGCACCCGCCCAGAAGAAGGGGTGCGATGGCGCACAGGCCAACAGGACCTCCGTGGGCAGAGGTGTGTGTCAAGGACCATTCTGCCTGTGGGGAGGACAGTAAAGGGGAAGTCACGTGTGGCCTCTGCAGGGCTGAGAAGGGGCACAATGACAGGGCTTCCTCAGAGCCTTTAACAGGACAGCATGCAGCTCAGGGTCACCAGGGACTGGGGAGGGCACACGGCCACAGAAGAAGACTTCTGTCTCTTCTCATAAGGGTCCAGGCCTGAGGGGCCCCCAACTCTGTGCCCATCAGAAGACCCATGTCACCAAGAGGGCACCTTCTAGGGTGGAGGGGGTGGATCAACACTAGAAAATTCATGAAGTTGTGCTTTTCATCTTTAGCTGCACTCTTGGGCAGGAGCAAGTGCAACTTCCTGGCTGTCGGTGTAAACAGCAGGTTCAGGGTAACAGTTACATTGACCGAAAGTTCTCGAGTTGGTCATCAGATCAGCACTAAATAACTACCCAAAACACAATGACTTGTGGCCCCCACTCCCTTCTAAGAGCAATCTCCTTATGGGGGGCACCTAGTAAGGGATAGACAGGAAGTTAAGGGACTTCTCTGCGTCACTACCCTCACACCTGGGCTCTTCTGGATACAGAAGTTCCCTTAAGTCCCTAGAGTGGCCAGGGGACCCCAAGGGTGGGGTCCTGCATGCAGCCTCCATCATGCTCGGCCCCCTCCCTTCCCTCCTCATCACCGCCTGCCTACTTCTGCTTGTTTGTCACTGTCTAGGTGATACAAACTGAGGCGATGACTCACTCACTGTGACAGGAGGAATGGTGGAAAGTGTCAGAGGGACGCAGCCGTGATTGTCACTTATTTCTCATTTGTCTCTGCCCAGGCCCTCCAACTGGGAGGCAATGCAGTCAGCTGAGAGTCCTGTCTGCAAAATGGAGCCCGTAGAGAGTGTTGCAGGGGAGAAATTCAAATGGCCTCCCTCACACAGCCAGGAGAGACCAGTTTCTGGCGGGATTTCATTCTGATTTCTGCATCTCTGGGGTTAAAATATAGGTGCCCTGGTGATCACTAAATAGGGACCCAGGACCGGGACAAGGAGCCATCCAGTGGGGCATGTGGGGAGGCGCAGGAGGGACTGAGGGAAAACAGCGGGGGGGAAGGTGCTGAGACTTCCGGCCTCTGATAAATGCACTCCCAGCTGCCTCTCAGCAGAGGTACTGGGATTTCTTGAGGCCTGGGAGCCCAGGTTTGCACTGGCACTGGGGAGGGAACCCTCACCCCTGTGGCCAGAGTCTCCGTTGGGGATGGAGGAAGCTGTGCGTCTCCAGGCTGAGTGGCAGCCAGGACCACCTCGGAGCATCAACTCCGGAAAGCAAGGGAGCCCAGATCAAGGGGCAGAGCTGCAGTGGTGAACTCAGGCCCTAAATCCATCCCTGGAAGTGCGCCCCCAACTCCCAGGCTGAGCCTGGAGTGGTTGACGGGCTCCTCTCAGATGGCTCTGGCAGGACTCCCAAGCCAAGGAGACTTGACATCCACACTTCTCCTTTCTGGGTCTCTGTTTCTTCATGTTAAATGGTACCAAGAGTGGAATTCTCTTTCAAATGAAATCATAAGCAAATCCTCAGCACAGCAAACCTATGAAAATGAGATGGGTCTGCTCTTATGGTGGGCAGGTGGGGTGCCTGGGGTGCCCCTGAAACCCAGAAGCTACAGCTCAAGTGGGCAGGAAGAGAAGGAGTTCTCAAGTGACTCCTCAGCAGTTTGGCACCTGTCTGCTGAAGCGCTGGTCCCTTGATCTCAGCCTCACTAGAGTCATTCAAGCTCCTGCTTTCTCTCCAACTCACCTCCAGTCTGTCAGCACATCCTGCGGCTCTGCCATCTCCTGCTCCACTGCCCGCCCAGTCTTGGCCATTCCTGGTGAGCACAGTGGCTCCGGAAGGTGTCTCTGTCTCTGTCTCTGTCCACTTACTATCCGTCAAACCTCTATACAGCCGCAAATCCTGGACCTCGCTGGCTCGGTGCAGGCACCAAAGCCTTTCCAACCCTAGAGGTCCCACAGTCTTCTGTCCCATCTCCCTGGCCTCGCTGCTCCCACAGTCAACCACATCCCCCCACCTTTGCTTTTGCTCCCCTGAGTACTTCCGGCCTCTGATAAATGCTCTTTCCTCACAGGGACCTCCTTCAACCACCTGGCCAGAGTGCCCTCTGGGTTCCCAACGCCCCTACCCTGATCTTTGTCTCTTCTCCAGGGGTGCATCAGCTGCACGTAGGCAGGGCCTTGCTTTAATGCTGGGCCCTTGTGCCCCACAGTGCAGACTATTTGTTGATGAATGTGCTGTCCTGAAGGGCGGGAGAAAAAGTGCTGGTGCCCAGAATACCAGGCAACCTGTCTGCATTTTCTCTGTCCCCAGCCAACAAGAAATAGAGTTGGCTGCGAAGAGCCTCAGCTGCCTACTCCAGGGCCAGCACTCCAGTGACACCATCCTTGGCCCTTGGAGGTGCGGTGCGAGGCACTTCCTAGCTATCTGAGCTGCAAGACCAGAAGGAGGGGGTTCTGGAACCGCAGGGTAATGAACACACTCAGACCAGCACTCAGGACCCAGCCCCGCGTGCTCTGCTGGCCCTAGGGGAGCCTAAGGGTGTGGGAAGGGAAGAAGAGCCTTTGATTCTTTCTCCTCTCGGTCTCTGGGCACTGCAACACCCTGGTTGTGCAACCCAGGAATGAGATGCTCACTAGGAACCTGTCCAGCCCAAAAGGTGCTCTAAAATAGTGCAGCGTTTTAGCAGCAAACCAAGACTCACAGAGCACTTAGGATGTACCAGGCGCTGTTCCAAGCAGGCCTGAGATGGTGTGTTAACCCTGTGCTGCTTGTGGACGGCTACTGCTGACTCACCCTGCCCACATAACAAAGCACCAGGCAGGGGCCAGCCCACTTGCCCAAGGTGACATGGTTGACAAAAGGAGGGGGTCACACCCGACAAAAGATGACAGTGGTTATAATAACTACTAAGGGTTTCCCCAGGGCAAGATGTGGAATTCTTTCTACAAATTTAATCCTTAATAGAACTTGTAAGGCGGAGTTACGATTATTGACCCTCATTTTATAGATAAGTAAACTAAGGTGCAGAGTGATTAAATAACTGGCCCAGTAATAAACAAAGGAAGGCAAGAGGAAGTATAGGTCAGGCTGGGTCATTCCTGGGAAAAATGGGAAGTTGGTAAGATCAGGGCCCAGCCTCTCTCACCTTCCCTTCCTTCCTGAGAACCCCTCCTCACTGGCTCCACCCTGCAACCTGAGTTTAGCCTGGGGGTCCCCTCCCCCTGGGAATTCCCAGTTCCTCCCACCGGATGGCATTTGTCTTTGCAGAGAACTCTTCCAGGGAAAAGCTTCCAGCCTCCAGGGTTTCCAGCTGAGGCTGCAGTGGAAAGTTAGAGAGGGTCGAGAGTGGTATCTGGAGGGCCTTCAGGGCCCCTCCAAGCCACTCCCAGTGTCCCATTCCTGTCTGGGGGCTGCCCAAGGTCTGCCCAAGGATCAGCCCAACTCTCCTGTTTTACAGGGCAGAGACCGGGTCACAGAGCTAGGCCAGGGAGCGACCGAGTGTCCATCATGAAACAGACCCAGGACTTTCAAACGGAAAACCAGGGGAGGGCTCCCCGAGACGTGCCCATCAGCTGAGGCATTCAGAAAGATTCCCAGAAGCTTGCTCAGGAATGCGCCCGGAAGCTGGCGTCTTCTCAGCCTTAACGCTTCCAGGGACGCCCCCTGGGCCAGGCAGGGATCGTTACAGAGCGAAGCGCTGAGCAGCCAGAGAGCTGGGGACTAGGAGGGACAGGAAACCAGACACTAGCCGTCCCTTTAGGAAGCCGGCTTCCACGCCGTTCAGCTTCACACTATCCAAACTGCGTCCCCGCCGCGGGGACCACGCACAGCCGTGCGCCCTGGATCCTCTCAGAGCACCAGGTTCGGCAAAGGCCGGTCCGAAGGTCACGGTCCGCGGCCAGGCCAATGGAACGGGGGAGGAGACCCAGATGGGCCCTCGTCCAGAGAAGAGGGTCAGCTGTCAGGCTGGGGACGCTTGCGAGTTGCTGGAACCTCGGGTTCCCCACCCTGCGCCCGGCCGAGCCCTGGGCGCGGGCAGTGCTGCAGGTCGGCGGGTCCGGGATCGCGCGCGCTCCCATCCAAAGTTCAAGCCAGGAAGGAACCAGAGGAGGGAGCCGCGTCTACACTGGCACTCTGGCTCCGACAGGTAGAGACGCTCTCCCTCAAAACCCCACCGCCCAGCCGCAGAAAGTGTGCGCTGGTTTTCCAAGGAGCAAAGTCGGGGTTTAAAAGTTTCTCCAAATTGTAGATCGCTGTAGAGTCCCCGGGGCCGCCCCCTCCCTCGCAGAGCTCGGTGCCAGCCTTGGCCGTGGCTGGACTTGGGGTTGCATTCAGCCTAACCCTCCCCTTCCCCGAGGTCCAGAAGCCGGGGGACCCTCCCGGAGGGCTCCGGTAGACCGAGGTGTGCAGTGGCCGCGCGGGCGCCACGGCAGGGGGCTCCGGTCCGACTTACCCTGCAGGGTCCCCGCGCGCCGGCGCTCCTGCCCGTCGGATCATACCGCCGGCGGATCGGGGTCGCCGCTCCGCGGGACTCAGGCGTGGGGAGCGGACCGCGGCGCCCCGGGAGCCCGCATGGCGCTGCGGCTGCCCTGGGGAGGGGCCCGGGCGGGCGCCGTCGCCAGCCCCGAGCCGAGTGGGGACGCAGCCGCGCGCCGGGCGCTCGCTCCCTGCCACTTCCTGTATCGCCGCGAGCGGGGCTTTCAGGAAGAGGCTGGCCTTGGTGGTCAAGGGGTTGTTTTTTTTTTTTTAATCAAGAGCCGTACTCTGGCGGCTCGCGGCCCGGAGCTCCCCGGGTACACGGAAGCCCGCCGCGGCCCCCGACAGGGCCCAGGCGCGCGACCTCGGTGCCGCCTCCGCGGGCGGGGGCTCAGGAGAGGGAAACTTGGAGCAAAGTCTCCCGCTTAGCGCGGGAAAGAGGCGCTCTGGGCTCCTGCCAGCCCGAGCGCGGGAGCCAGGTGGGGATGCCCAGAGCTCCCTCCCGGGGTGTTCTTGGTCAGGCAGGAAACCGCGGCCTGCCCCCCACCCCCACCCTAGGGAGCTTAGACATGCCTCAAGAGCAACCCAGACCTGAGCCTCTGGCAGTGACAGTCACATCTCTGACAGGTGACAATTCCACATTCTCTTGGATGCCTGCACTGACGATGACCTCACCACCTAACAAGGCTGTTTGTCCATCTATCAAGTTTGGCATCCAGTTCATGTGTGCTGGGTACCACACCTAGATGGAAGTAGTGGGTGAAAGCCAGAGAGGTCACACAACTACAGCATCTGCAGCAACCCCAGCAGGACAGAAGGCTTCGCCTCTAAGTTCCCAGGCACTCAGCGTTTTTCAAAGTGATTGGGTAGCACTGGTCCCTACAAAGCCACCCCAACCCAAGGCAGGGTTTCTCAGCTTAGACACTAGGAATAGTTGGGGCCAGACAGTGCTTTGCTACTGGGGCTGCCTGTGCACTGTAGGATACTCAATACCATCCTTGGCCTCCGCCCAATGGTCTGACACCTTCATTTTGTAGATAAGGACACTGAGGCCAAGAGAGAGGAAGTGACTTGGCCAAGGTCACGCAGCAAGCAGAGGCAGACAGAACCAAAGCCCAGTGCTCTGCTGAATGCACCGCCAGCCCCCTCTGCCCTGCACACCTTGTCCAGGCTGCTTGCCTCACCCCTATATACCCGTCTCTCCTGGAATTTCCCTCAGTTCAACTCTTAACAAGTTTAAGAGAGGGAAGAATCTGCATCTGAGCATCTATTAAAAGTACCACCTCCTGGTAGGAATGTGAAATGCTGTGAGGCCACTTGGGACTAAGCTGGCAAGTCCTCAAACAGAACAGTTACTTGATGAGGCAGTAGTTGCATTCCTAGGAATGTACCTAAGAGAAGTGAAAACACCTCCATACAAAAGCTTGCACACAACCATTCACGTCAGCCTTATTCATAACGGTCAAGAAGGGAAGCAACCCAGTGTCCCTGAGCTGGTAGGGGATAAACACAATGTGGTATATTCACGCATGGCTGGTCATTCAGCCAGGAAAAGAGTGGAGCCCTGAAGACATGCTTGCTGTAATATGGATGAACTTTGAAAGCATGCTAGGTCAAAGTCACGAAGAACCTCATTCCATTTACATGAAGTGTTCAGAACAGGCAAATGCACAGAGGCAGAAAGTAAATTGGTGGCTGCCAGGATCCGGGGAGAAGAGAGAGTGGAGAATGCCTCGTCATAGTTACAGGGTTTCTTTTGGGGGTGATGAAAATGTTCTAAAATTGATTGTGGTAATCATTGCACAGCTTTGTGGCTATACTAAAAACCATTGAATTATATGCTTTAAATGGGTGAATTGTACAGCATGTGAATTGTATCCCAATAAAGCTATCATTTTAAGAAAAGGCACAAAAAGTATGACCCCCAGAAGGCCACCCTGACTGCTGTAGCCCATATCACTTTCCCCTCGGTAACCCAGATTCCTCCAGACCTCACTTACTAGGTCATGACCAGGCCCCACTGACCTCCTCTCCTCCAAAGCTAACACTTCTCTGGATGGAAATCAACTTTTCCACCAGCTCCCTTAAGAGGACTGTAGCTTCCTGTTTGAAAAGTGGGCACTGAGGACAAATCCAAGTTCAAATCCAACCCCAAGCCCTTCTAGCTGGGTGGCCTTGGCAAGACCCTTCCCAGAGCCTTGTTTCTCACCTGTAAAAGTGATGAGTAAGACGACCAAGAAAGCACCCATGATTGCTTCTTGCTGTTCCTAAAACAAGGCTGCAAGCCACCCCCAGTCCTCCCTGAGCCCCACTCAGGGGTCCATCCAACTGCTGTGCCTGGAATTGTCCTTCAGCCCCTTCTAGACTATCCCTGGCCAAGAGGAACACCCTGCCATCAGTTCTCACCCAAAAAAGGTCTTCTCTCAGCTCCCTGAGTTACTGCTAAGAAACAGGACAGGCCCCTCAGAGCTGGGTTCCATGGGACCAGCCCCTGGCTCCCATCATGTCCCCATGGAGTCCTCCTGAAAGCCCACTGCTCACCTGTCCTGAGAAGCCAGAACTCTTCAGGTGGACACCACATGAAGCCCCATGGTGACCCTGTTGCTGACAGCTGACCAAAAAGAAGGCTGCCAGGATTCCAGAAATCTGAGCAGTTGCTGTTAGCTGAGGGCCCTGGTGAATCCTGACCAGACATAAGGCCTGGCCAATCAGAGCCTTGCATTCACCAGTCACAGTGATTGGTTCATGGATGAACAGGTGACTCTACATGACCAATCAGATCTTTCCCTGAAACTGGTTGGAGCTGTCAGAGTTCCTCAGTCTCCTTTCTACTCCAAGGTGACCTTAAACTGGGAGATTACAAAATTGGGGCCACCTTGGGCCACCATGTGGTTAGTACAGTTCTACTCAAGGATGAAGCCAAGATAGAGGAAAGCAGTGTGAACAGAGATTCTGCCCTAGGGACCTCCTTTAAGTCTTGGATTCTAACATGCTTATAGACAGATTCATAGCCCTCAGAAGCACCAATAACATTTCTTTTTATTTACTTTTTCTTTCTTAAAAATGCAAACTCAGTTGGGCATGGTGGCGCACACCTGTAATCCCAGCACTTGGAATGCTGAGGCAGGAGAATTGCTGTGAGTTTGAGGCCAGCCTGGGCTACATAGTGAGTTCAAGGCCAGCCTGAAGCACATGTTGAGACCCTGTCTCAAAAAACAAGCCAATCAAAAACAAACAAACAAAAAACAGCAGCGAACTCATATGAGGCAGGCTTCTGATAGTGGTCACTAGAAGGTTTCAGATTCTGCATGGTGGCACCCCCACCCCACATCTTTCCTTCTTTTGCGAGGTCCCTCATGTGCTACTCAGCACCCTCTCTGTCCTCAGAGGTGAGAGCAATAGGCTGGATCCCGGGCAGGAATCTAGGGATTTTCAGAGGGAGGTTGTCCTGAAGCCTCCTTGGGATGTTCAGGGGCTGTTAGTGAAGAAAGAAGTCTCACAGCACTGTCTTATTTTTCAGACCCCCAAAATTTTGCTGAGTTGGAAACAGCATGTCCTGCCAACAGCAATTTCCCTACTCTGTAGTGGGTAGGAGCGGGGTCTTGAGTCAGGCTGCCAATGATCAAATCCCTTACTTTGCCTCTCTGGGGGTCCATTTGCTCATATGTAAGGTGGGGTGGTCAATATGCTTTCATCGTTATTTATATTACAGCTAACGCCCTCAATATATCAGTCAGGTTTTCCAGGGAATAAGTGGCTCTTCTGATTAGGATGATTTGAGGAGGGTTTAAGAAATGTGTAGGTAGGAACAAGGAAGAGTGCCACTGCCCTCAGATCTGTTTCCATCTTGAGCCCACGAGATAAGGAGTGGGGTGGCTAACAGACCCAGAAATAGTCAGACCTGTCCTGTAGAAAACCACAGGGGAATTATTTGCAAGTTCGAGACCAGCCTGGGTTACAAAGTGAGCCCAAGACCAGCCTGAACTGCATAGCGAGACCCTGTCTCAAAAAGACAAAAAGAAGAAAAAAAAAGGAAGACCTCAGGGGAGGAGTGGAGCACTTGCTCAGGACCACCCTATTGTAGTTAGGGGTTACAGGGAGAACAACTGCATACAGGATACAGAATTTGTAATAGTGTTTTATGATGTCACCCAGAGTTAAACACAAGAAAGTGCAGGAAAATCTGTCCACAACACTGAAGACCCAGGATATTCAGGCAAGGGCCTGGATCCCACAGCAATGTCGTGCGTGAGTCCAGCTAAAGACCCAAAACACATGACAATGCCTCCCACAAATCCAACTGGAAATCTAAGAGCCCACAATAAGGACTCATGCCAGTCTATTTTACAGTTCTGTGCTGGGAAGGCCAAAGGTCAGTGGTGGAAGCTAGAAAGTCTAAGCCAGCAGGGTGAAGGAGCTGTGCGGTAGGTTGAGGGTTCTACACGGGAGCCAAAAAATCACGCTCAATATAAGGACCAGAGCTCCCCTGAAGAGTACCACAGCCATCCTCAGCGGCAACGAGGTCCTGTGCTCCTCCGACGATGAGAACTGTCGAGTACAGGTCAGGAAGCCCAGTGTGACAAACTTTTCCAGCACACAGCTTCCCCTCCGGAGCCAGGAAGCGATGCTTAATATGAGGAGCAGAGCTCTCCCAATGTGAACCACAGCCACTCATTGATGAGGTCCCAAATTCCTCTGATGATAATGACTGAATCCATATTGAGGAAGCCAGCATGACAAGCACCTCCAGAAGAACCTTTGGCTTGAAACAGCACCTCTTGAAAGAACCCACAGCGCCTCGCTCTTCTTCATGTCTCTATTTATGCTGGTAACTTGCCTCAGGTGGATCATCTGTACTCAACACCATGCTGATGTAATTCAGCTGGTGCTAAGTTGACCACCAGTTTTTAATCCATAACACACCCCAAGGGAGTCAGCCAGGAAAACAAGAGCTCAGATCTCTGTCCTCCCTCCAGCCCCCTGCAATAGCCCCCAACTGCCAAACCCAAACGGAAGCAAAGAACATGATAGCCCATTGGTCAGCTCATGGGGGTCCACTGGGTTGTGGGCAACATTAGGCCAAAATGGTAAAGCTATAGAGTGGTAGTCACTGGCTCCAATCCAGTGGCCTCTGGCTGTGAAACATGAGCAAATCCACTGAGACACTGGTTATGGGGACCAAGCCTCTGAGGCACTCCAGCCCAGCTGGTCTGTTGTTAGCTCATTGCCACATGGCAACCTTGGCAGTGTCTCACTGGACTGACGAATCACCAGACAAGCCTGAGTTCCTGATTGGCAAAAGTGATAAAGTTGGTTTATCAGTTAACAGGTAAAGTTGGTTTTACCAGCTCTCTGCTAATGCTGGTAAAAACTGTAGTAAAGCTGGTTGCTGTTTAGGATATATTGTTTTGCAAAAGTAGATCAGCAGAAAATAGCTCTTTTTCTGCTGTTTCCATCTTCTGACTCCCAACAAGCTCGCATATTTCCATTTCCTGTGACTTTAGAGAAATGACTGTGGGGAGAGGATGACTCTGTGACTACAAAATCAATCTGTGTTGTCAGGGTCAGATGGGAACAAAAATGCCTGCTCCCACTGGGCAAGGGTCTGGGATGAGCTGGGGCTGGCTTCTGGCAGTGAGCAGCCTCCTCTCTGGTCCCACTGACAGTGGTCTGGTGGAACGAGGGTCAGACACAGGTCACGGCCCCTCGAGCCTGAATCGTGGATGCAGGCCAAGCCTGGGGTCTCATCTGATGCACTGATTGGCTTAAGTGAGTCAGAGGGCCGTGCTTGGCCCTATGCTTGTGGGGTGACTGTCTCCCAGACCTTGGGGAGGGGTTGAAACCTTATCAAAACTAAGATTCTGTTGGAAAAGAGGAAGAACATGAATACTGATATTAGAATATAACACTCAGCCACGCCATCTGTAGAGGCATGGCCATGAGCTCAAGGCCACACAGGAAGAAACTTCGGACTTGACAGATATGTTCAGTATCTTGACTGTGGTGATGGTTTCAAGGGTGTAGGACTACATCAAGACTTGCCAAATTATACACTTACTCTTCTACAATTATTGCATGTCAGTTTTATTTCAAAATAGCAGTTTTAAAAAGTATGTTGTCTCTGTAGCCAATGTAAAAAGTATCAAAAAAAGGAAAAAAAACCCTCAAAACAGTTCTAGTTTTTTTTTCTTTTTGAAACAGGGTCTCACTATGCAGTTCAGGCTGGCCTTGAACTCACTATGTAAACCAGGCCAGCCTCAGAGTTATGGCAATCCCCCTGCATCATCCTCCTGCGTACTGGAATTACAGATGTGTGCCACCACACCCGGCTACTTCCAGTTTTCTAAAACCATTATCCAATTCCACAGCAAAATCACTCATGTCACTGATGAATGGGTGAAGTTCTGACTTATGTCTTTTTTTTTTTTTTTGGCTTCATTCATATCATTTAGTGGAAATAAAAATGTGTTCTCTTATAACATTCATGTCATTCCCCAGTTGTAATCACAGATTGGTACAGATAGAAGAGTTTGGCTCAGCGCCTGCTTGGCAAACGAAAGATCGTAAGTTCAATTCCTGGTACCAAAAAAAAAAAAAAAAAAGAGTTTGGCAAAAAATCAGTGAAAACATTCCATGACTATTTTATGGAATTTATAGTAGGGGGTGTTATACATTTTGTTTTAAAAAAAGAAAAACAAGGCCACCAGTTATAGGCGTAATTCAGGTGGCTCTGACAACAGGGCTATAAAGGTCAGCAGGAGGGACTCACTTCACTCCCTCCCGCCCACCGAAGGCCAGGCAGATCAGAGAGGCCAGGAGAGAGTGGCGGAGTGACCCTGGAGGGAGCCTTGAAGGACTCAGTGGGGCGCTGGCACAGGCAGGGGTTTGGGCACGGGTGCAGATAGCCTCTCACTTGCTTGGCTTCCACTCCTCCGTCTTGGCAGCACTGGGAATGAGAGACTGGAAAGAGACTTTGAAACAGTGACCTCTTGGAAACAAAACCACATTTTTGACCAGAGGCCAATGATTCAGCATTAGCAGCTCATCATCTCTCAGCTGGCTGGTCTGCCCAAAGTCAAGCCAGGCTTTGTTCTGGGAAGTAGAGTTCCTACTGTGTGCAGGATGCTGCAGTCCTACTGTGTGCCAAAGGTTGTGGGGCAGGCTCAAAGGACAAGAACACATCACATATGATTCCTTCCACCTTCTCCAGGAATTTGTGTTTGGGTAGGCAGTCTTTAACTATGATTCATTCATGTACTGTATGGCTAGGTTGAGGGCCCTCAGGATAGCTGAATAAATATGGAAAAATTTGTACACACAGTATTAGTTACTACTGAGGATTGAGGCATAACAAATGACCTGGTAATTCAAAAACTTTAAATGACAATGAATGTTTAGAAACCTCTTATGCAACTCTTGTGGGTCAGGAACTTGGGAGTAGCTTATCTGATTGCTTCTGCCTCTGGATTACTTATGAAGTTGCAGCCAAATTGAAGTTAGGCAGTGATTTTGGACTCTGAGGCAACAGCTGTATGCTGAGGAAGGCAGAGCAGCAGAAAAGGAGGCTGGGTCCCTGGTACTGTGGGGTGCAGTCCCAGCCCTGGACTGAGCTGGGAAAGAGAAATCTATGATCTTTCAGTCATTACTATTAGGGAATTTTCCTGGCCTCAATTTCAACAGGTAGAAATACAGGAAGGACTGGCCCTGGTGGTATATGCCTATAAACCCAGAACTCAAGAGGCTGAAGCAGGAGGATCACTGCAAGTTCAAGGCCAGCCTGGGCTACATAGTGAAACCCTGTCAACAAACAAACAAACAACAACAAACAAACAAACAGAAAACAGAAAAGAAACAGAGGAAGGACATTGGGAATGGGGGGAGCTGGTATAAGGAAAGGCCCAGAATTGGGACTTTGTACCTCAGCTAGTGATGAAAAGAAAATGAGTGATTGCTGATCCTCCCTTCTCAAGTCCTTTTTTCCTCTTCCCTTTCATCTCCTCTCCCCCTTCCACCTCCCTCTCCCTCTGCTATCTTCTCTCCCTCTTCTCTTCTGCATTAGTCAGTTTTCATTGCTGGGACCAAATACCTGACAATCACGATTTGAAGGAAGAAAGATTTATTTTGGCTCATGGTTTCAGAGGTTTCAGTTCATGGTCAGTTGGATCCAAGGCAGAAGCAACATGGCAAAAAGGCCTGGCAGAAGGAAGTGGCTTAACCCACAGTGGCCAGAAGCAAAGAGAATAGGAAGAACCAGAGAGAGGAGACACGATTGGAAGGCCCAGTGACTCACCTCCTTCAGCTGGGCCCCGCCTCCTAAAAGCACCATCAGCTATGAATTCATTAGGGATCCAGTCACTTCTGAAAGCCCCACCTCTGAAGACTTTGGGAGACATTTTAGATTAAACCATAACGCCCTCCTCCTCATCTTCCTCCTCATCTTGTTCATCCTCCTCTTCCTCCTCTTCCTTTCCTTCCCCCTTCTCTTTCCCTTCTTCCTCCTCTCTAGTCTCCTCCTCCTCCCTCATGAACAGGGGCGTGACTCAGGTTAGAGTGACTGTGAGAATGGCAGGAGCTACGTGAATACTGTGCGCCTGTGAGCGGGGCTAGGTAGAAGGCACGATAGCACCTCTGCAATATACAGAGAGAGGTATGCAGAAAGAGTACCAGATTCTGGTAACAGGCAGCCTGTAAGTTTGGAGGACTCTGCATAACACAGTTTGAGGAAGCATCTTGTGTTTTGTGTCAGCTGCTTCAGCTCTGATGTCTGGTCTTTATTGCCCTGGGACCTCATTGCCTCTTTCTCTAAGCTTCATCCCCACCGGCAGCGCGGCATCTCTCAGCTAGTTCACATTTAGTAGTAGGGAAGCTATAGGTGGGGCATCACAGATCTGTTGCCTTACTTCAAAGGCTGCACATCACATCAGTGCCTCAGCTGGACCCATTTGCATTGCTTAAAACTCATCAAGGGGATAAAGCATTTCCCTAGCCAGCTCTGGACATTTCAGTACATGGGAGCTGGGCAACAGTGAATCAAAACAGAGACAAATTGTCTTCTTTCAGGGGGAGCCAACCCAGTAGTCTTCCACATTACCAGTCTGTATACAGCGTGCTTCACAAAGGAGAGGTCCCCAAAGTACTGGGGGCAAGGACTAGCACCGATTTTTTTCCATCTCACTTCTCCCTTTGGGGGACATTTACTTTCTTTGATCATCAAGTGTGAGTGTTCTCAAGACTTCTGTGTGAGAAACTGAAATCACAGGGTGACTACGGGAGGTCAGTGTGTGGGGAATCTGACTCCGCACTGCCCTTGGCCAGCTGGGGTTCTGCTGTCACCTGGAGAGAACCTATTGATAGGTGTGAGGTGTACCTAGGAGGCTCCTGGGGCATCAGGGAAGAACACTTCCAAGCAGGGAGCTGTGGAGGGCAGCTGGGTGCTGGGGCTGAAGCACTGAACCGTACAGCTTCAGCCTCAGCTTCTTTCTTACTCGTTGTATGACTTTGGGCAAGTTTTTCAGCCTCTCTGAGCCCAAGTTCCTTTTTCTGGAAGATGGGTATATGTGTGTGTTTCTCCCCAAATCTGCAAGTCAGGGATCTATGGAAAGTGGTTAACACCTGGCGAGGAGTGGCTCATGAAAAATGTCAGTTTCTTTCCCTTGACTTTCTTTAATTCCATTTTTTTTTTTTGTCTATGATTTTTAGAAGAGATGCCCATGTCTGTGGGCTCTTTGGTACCTTCTTCCTGGTGTCCTGCCACAGCAGGTGGTGTTTGAGGTAGTGTGGCTTCAGTTCTGCTGCTGTTCATTACAGCAGCCTTGAGCAGGTGCTGCTGAGGACAGAAAGAGTGGACGCAATGTCTCTGCCTCCAGGGGGACTCGCTTGCCTACAGGAGCCTCCGATGCACAGTGTGGCCCTCACGGTGACCTTGACCAAAGTATACAGCTGACACTTACATTTCAAAAGCACTTGTTACAGTAAAAGACACATTGCCAAGAATGAGGGGTTAAGTATGTCTGAAGCAAGGGGGAGGATTTTGAGGGGCACCCCTCATGGCACTGTGCCTTTTACTCTAATACATTTTTTTTTAAATTTAAGTATTCCCAGGACCCAGTGCAAAATGAAAATGTGTAACTCCTTGCTCAAAAAGTAGCACAGGTTTCCAGGCAGATGTTGGTGACAGCAGAAGTTAAACTGAATGTTACGTACCCCTAAGTAAGGCCCCCACGCCCACCCCGGAAACCACGCAGGCAATGGGCGTAAAGCAGACCCTGGCCTGGGTCAGTGGGGTCTGAATCTGCCTGAGGCAGAGGGGCTTCCCAGGACAGCTGCTGGTCAGTGTTGGCCTCTACAGCCTCAGCTTCCAGTGACCTTCAGCCTGTGCCCCATCTGCAAGGCCCAAGTCAACCCCAATTGCAGGTCAGTGGCCCCACGGGGTCCCCCTGCTCCTGCTCATGCATAGCAGTTGCTCTGCTGGCCTGGCCTGCTGCCCACCCTTGGACTCAGGTCTGTGGCTCTGACCTCCAGGAAGATCTCTTCTAGGGGGGAGTGGGGCAAGATCCCTTGGCTTGCTTTCTTCCCGTGGCAGCGTTTATCTCACACATTCTGCCTCCCAGGGCAGAAATTCCAGAGCAGGCAGTGGAGAGCCTTCCACCTCACCTCCCTGGCCTACTGCCTACTCTATAGGTCCCAGGACTGAGCCACAGAGGGAGGAAGATCCAGGGACCTCCTCTGAAGATCTCACAGCTGCCAGGGGCAGAGGAGTGGACTGGAAGGAGAGCATGGAATGGAGGGCGGAAGGCCAGCTGGGAACCCTATGGCAGGGACTAGGTGGGAGCTACAGTGGGGAAGAGATGGCTGAGCAAAAAGGCAGAGAGAGGTTGCAAAACAGGTTTCAGGGAAGAAGTGAGAAAATCAATAGTTGTGTCCCACACTGGGGGTGGTGGGAGGAGTTGACAATCAGCAGTGCAAAGTAGTGATTCTACTGACATGGCGAAATGAAAGAGAAGGAGTAGGTTTGGGGTTGAAGAATGAATTTGATTCTTTCCTCAGTATTTTATGAAAGTTTTCAAACATACAGAATAGTTGAAAAAATTCTACAGTGAACACTCATACTCACCATTAGCATGCTACCATAAGCATGTTACTCAACTTGCTGTCATGTGTCTGTTATCATCCATCCATCCATCCATCCATCCATGTTTGGATGCATTTCAAAATAAGTTGCAGACACCAGTACACTTTACCCTTAAATACTTTTGCAACACCTTGAGTTCAATTAAGGTTTCTTTGTTTTCTGATTATGTAAGCATTTCTTTTTAGATTTAGAATTTATTCTTTTTTACTCCATTTACCTGTTAGTGTGTAAGATTTGGGGTATTTGAATAAGCTGTTGAGAACATTTGCCCATTTAAAAAAAATTAGATTTGCACTTGTTTAATTTTGCTCATGTCGATTTTGCAGGGATTGGGAGACATCTAGCTGGAGAGCCCAGAAGGAGATTAGATATGGGGTGGGATGACTCTAGAGGGACTCAGAACCTTGGCGCTGGAAGTGTTGATTTTGGGGACAGGAGCAGAGGGATCATCCCTGGCTCCACATGCGAGGGCTGTGAATCTGGTGTGATGAGCTGGATGAATGGTTCCTGGCCTTGGCTGTGCATGAGAATCACCCACAGAGATTCCCTGAATCACCCTCATGCCCAGGCCAGCTGGTTCTCCTGTGTGGTAGGGTCTGGGTGCCTGAGATTTCTGTATGTCTGCAGAGGACTCCAGTGGCAGCCACGATCAAGAACTACTGGGTAGAAGAAGAAAGAGGCTTCAGGACGGAATGCAGGGAAGGACTTTCATTTATGTAGGAAGTAGAGAAGAAGTCAGAGAGGAGACGGAGAGATAAAGACAAACAGGAGAACCCAGAGAGAAGGGTTGTTGGGGGAAGACAACCCCCACAGCATTGAACCTGAAAATGACTGAGAACAAGGTTCCAGGGTGATCATGGTCTGAACACGCACTGAGGATGAAGTAGGATGTGAGACCTCAGAGGCAGAGTGTAGCTGAGTGTCAGGGGGGAGCCCACTGGTGGGACAGAGACGTCAGAACCTACTCCTGCTTCTTCCCGTGCTCCTCCCCTTTGATCTTCCTCGTGGACATCCGCTAGCAAAGGTGAATGACAAACACTAGGGAAGGTCTTATTGAGTACTCTGGGAGGCTGAGGCAAGAAAGTCACAAGTTCAAGCCCAGCCTGAGAAACTTAGTAACTTAGTAATACTTGTCTCAAATAAAGAATAAAAAGGGACTGGGAATGTAGCTCAGTGGGAAAGATCTGAGTTCAATTTCCAATACCCACTGCGTATGCACGTAAAAGATGCTCAAATAATTCATTCATGTTGAAGTTTGTGGTGACATTCAGGCAGTTGGGACTCAAGGAAGTTTACAGATGGAAGAAATTAACCAGAACCTCTACCCACCACCCTCTACTTCCCATGACACGAGAGCCAGTGGCAGAAACCTTCTTTTTGATGAGGACAGCGACATAATTTACAGAGTCCAGTGCAAAATGCAATGTAGGATCCCCTTAAAGAATCATTAAGACTTTCAAGATGGTGACAGCCATGCTAGGGCCCTTGAAACGTAGCGTGACGTGTAGTGTGACTACAGGTCCCACACCTGTGAAGCTGACCAGGTGGGGAAGGGGTGGGTCATTCATGCTAGTCCACCAGATACAAGTTCTGCTTTGCTTTATTCATTTCCAACCATTATAATCAAAAGCTCCAACCTCACATCCTTTTTGAAGTTTATTTTTTCTCAGTATGCAAATAGAAATGATTTCCAATGGCTGTTATTCCAGTGTAATTTTTTCAAAAAATACAAATATGTATCTGTCTCTGAAAATGTGAATGGAAGCTCTACATGGGGCAAGACAACTTGTGCTCGCTTATTTTATTGATGGTGTACAGATTTTTTGATATATGGCATTACAATACTGACTGCTAGATTTCTCAGGAAAGTTTAGTTCATATTTACTCTAGATTTTTCTTCACAATAAAAGTAAACTCATGCCAGTGTTTAGGAACCAGTAATATCAATTCATTCCAATTTGATGACAGTTTTTATTAAACTAAGAATCTCATATCACAGAGCATTCACAGTGCAGGAGGCCACAGGTATTGAAAAAATAAATAGCGGCATAAATATATTTATTATTTACAACTTTCTGACCCATTGCTCCTGCTCTGCCTGTCAAAAAGAATGAACAAAGATGGCGGCACTCAGCCCAGCATGCCAGAAATGTCTTGTGGGAGGCTCAAGCCATGTGTGGACAGCCCCAGAAGTTGGGTTCGTGTTGTTTATAAGGAGGTTCTGGCTGTGCCCCAAGAAGATCCAAACACCCTGGGGAAACCTTGCCAGCCTTCCTCTTCACCCTGCTTGGCCCTCGCCTTGGCGATCCTGCATCTGCCCTGGGGCTGGCCCCAGCTGGCCAGCAGCCTCTTTCCTCTCTGGGCAGTCAAAGCTCTCTTTGTGTTCAGACACCAGCAACTGCGCCCAGCTGGACGGGAGACACAGGCAGGGGCGCCCTGCCAGGGAACGAGTGTGTAAACTGGAAGCCCAGTCTTACACATGAAGCCTCCCTACCCCGTGGGATCCCTAGTCACCATGGCCCAGCCACAACTCTGTCTGCTGGCTCCCCAAATACCCCTAGTGTGAGCCACATGGGGAAGCAGAGAGTGGATCATGGGGTCTACAGCTCAGTGTGGCCAAGATGTGATGTGAGGCAGCATGCCCAGGGGCCAGAAGAGTCCACCAGAACATTCGGGAAACAGAGCAGCCTGGTTCAAAGCCAAGTCACCCTAGGGAGGAGGAAAGGCCTCTTCTTGTTGGAAGGTGACTCTACCCGAAGTGACGGAGAGGAGGGCTCTGTGGTCTGGGACCCTCCCTTTGTATATAAATCCTGCTTATTCTGAACCATGCATCTAGAAAATCAAAAATTTCACGGTCCCTCTCTTTAAAAGAAAGTTATTTTCCAGTGGCCAGATGCAGAGGTTACATACTTTCTGCAGGACTGAGGGTTCCACTGGCCTTGTAAATGGAAAAATCCCAACTAACACAGTGCATAAGGAGCAACTGTTTAGATGCTGGCAACAGAGTGGGGATAGGTGTGGGAAGTGCCCAGATCCGTCAGTGGGCCTTTAACTAAGGAGCAGCCACACCCCAGCTCGGGAACTCTAATGGACAGAAAAGCCACACAGACCAGGCCTCCACCTTCACGCAGGCCGTGAGTGTTTTCACCTCATAGAGGCTTCCGGCAGTCCCCAGTCCAGTGCCAGGGCATTCAGGCTGTGAGGCAGCAAGTTCTTAGCCCCTGCTAAGAAATGAGAGGAAATACACAACCTGGAAAACTAGACACTGACACCATGCGAGTAGCAAAGTGTCTTAGTAACACACAGGCAAAAGATGACACAAAGCAGGGCATGTGTTCTCAGCAGTGTGTGCCTGTAAATGTTCGAGGATACAAAAAGACAAATGCAACGTGGAAGCTATTTGCCATTGAAAATTTTTTTAACTCCCTGTAAAACATTCAAAACTCTAATACCCCTCATCTGGCTTCCCTGCAAAGACGGCTCCTGTGGGTGGCAGAATGGGAAGAAAGGGCCCTTCTCTCATTGTATATGGACACCCACTTGCTCACACAGCGGCAAGAGAGTGGCCCGCAGATGCAGTCCACCTCGGGTGTCTGGAACACATCTGCTAACAGTCTACAGGGAAGGTTGACTCCATGGAAACTGTTGGCGAGCATTAGGGAGCCCGTGGGAGACACCTGAGATGTGGGAAGCCATGTAATGTCCACAGTGCACGTGTTGGGCACTGGAGCTCTCGGACTTCTCAGCTTCTCAGCTGCTGACTTCCAGGGGAAAACTCCAAAGGTGCAACAGACCCATTGTTCTAGCATCTTAGCCCCATGAGCCCACTGAACACTCAGGAAAGGAGAGGAGGGAGTAGAAAACAGCCTCAGTCTGGCTCTGGGCTCCTTGCCTGCTTTTCCCAGGGGCAATGAATGACCCTCTCCTGGGCCCTGCTGCCTGTGGTCCTCCCCACCACATTAAGGCAGGGGAGAGACCCTAGGATTCAAGGAGAAAGGCCAGGAGACAGGTACAGGGCAAGGATGCACCCATACCTCTCCGAGACTGCCTGCTGGGGGTCCAGTGCTCTAAGGTGTGGCAGCAGCTGTGATCAGGTTGCGAGGCCTCATTGGCAAGGACGAGCAGGTGTACAAGGATGGCGCAGCCCAGGATGAGGGTCTTTGGTCGGGGTCTGCAGGACTGCCCTTGAGTGGGATGCAAACCTCACCTGGTTCAACCTGGCTGTGGGGAGGTCTGTGCCTTTTCAGGGACAGGTCTGCAAAAGCTGGGAACAGCCAGGGAAAAGCAAGAGGTTACCCTCACAGAGGAGGAGAGTAATGAGCAGGTAAAAGTCACAAGGGTGGCCAGGTCTGTGCACAAGGCAGAGACACAGGAGACAGGTGATGGAGCAGAGGGCAGCAGACTAGAGACTGAGTTCCGGGAAGGATGGGGCTGGGGAAGGCTGAAGGCTGACCTGCCCACAGTGCCCTTGACTTTTAGTCTCTCAGGGCAGCTAACCAAGAATGATCCCCAGGGCCAGGTTCCCAAGATACTACACCACATCTACTACAGCGCTCAGGCTGGTGAGGGTAAATTCCCAGTCAAAATGAGGCGGGGACCAACTGCTCTTATTCTACAGATATTTGCCATTGGAGTGCAATGGTTCATTTTGACTTTCTGCCTCCCAATGGGAAGAGTTACATGTAGTTTTTTAAAACTATTTTTGTAGCAGAAGTAATTATCCCTTGCTAATGAGCTAATTAGCCCTGGGGATAAAATAAAGGAAGTAATCCTGCATAATGGTGCAAGCATTGTTTTAAAAAAATGACTTAAATTATCAAGGAATTGTTTAAACTCCTTGCTGGAAAAAATATTTAGTTAAAAACAGAATTTTTTGACTATAGTGTACATATAGTTTCCTGGATATAATAAATGCATAGAGCTTTTAAGGAAGTTACATTGGCACGTTGAAGTCCAAAGAACACTAGCTGAGTGTACTACATATTAAAAATATAATTTTTTAAACCTCTAACTGCGACTGCAGTATACTTTATAACCTCAAATGGATTCTGCAGAAGAAGATGAGGGTAATTGGGAAATATTCTCTGAAAGCTATACAAGGATTTCAGAGAATTGAAAACCAGCAGGAAATTCTTCAGAGGCCATGTGGCCTCTGCCTTGTCATAACTAAAAGAAGTTTTTGGTCTTTTGCAGGAAAAAATAGGAAGATCAGAGAAGGACAGATATTAGGAGATGACCTGGACAACCAGGAGCCAATTAGCTATTTGATGAGGTTTTGCCCTAGACAAGGGCAAAGGCATAGCCGTGCACAGCCACACCGCTACCCCAGGCTGGACAAAGAGTGCCCTGGCTGAGCTGGGAGAGTGCTGGGCTGATGCCTGGCCCAGCTTTGCTACTTACTGGCCAGTAACTGGAACCACTTGACCTCTCCAAGACTAAACTGGTTATTAAATGGAATACTCCCTACTTAGCACAGTTGTTAGGAGAATCAAAATGGAAACAGAAGAATTTAGAACCTGCATAAGTCTGTGAAACAGAAGTTCATGTGTGCGTGTGTGTGTGTGTGTATGTGTGCTTGTGCGTGTGTGTGCGCTAGGTGATTTAAGCTATCAGCACAGAGTGATCCC
Source organism: Dasyprocta punctata (assembly GCA_004363535.1). Lineage (NCBI taxonomy): Eukaryota > Metazoa > Chordata > Mammalia > Rodentia > Dasyproctidae > Dasyprocta > Dasyprocta punctata. The sequence continues at coordinate 57,922 of RJWM01009605.1, forward strand.
CAGTGGCTCTTAAACCCTGTGAAACTACAGTTTATACCGATGCATCTATGGGCTTCTTCCCTTCCTGCTTAGCTGATTTCTTAGGAAAATCACTCATTTCAATCTGAAGACTGCTGAGTCCAATATCCAGGGAGAGGGACAAAAAGTGAAGTCTTGACTTGGTGCAGCTACTAATACTGATGTGAACCCCGAAGAAAAGCCTGGTAATGGGAATGAGGTCCCATGGTGGGTTCATGCTTGCAAGAACTTAAGGGGCACAAGCTTGAACACTTCCTCCTTTGGAAATTCCAGAGGCCTCAAAGAGCACAGTTAGAAATTCCAATGTGGGTGAGGAGTCCCACGTGTCAGGAAGGGATTAACTCTAGGATTCAAACTCATCATTACCAAGTTTAAAGTGATTTCTGGTGAATCACTAAAATCCTTTCTTCTCACATCACTATGGGTCAGTCCCATACCTTCTTTTGTGCAAAACATCTCAATATTAAAAGTGCATCGCATCTGATAGACTTTTGCAATAGAAACATTAAAAAAATAAAAAAACCCCACTCTATATAAAATTAATTTGTGCTTTCCTTTTAGAACCCAAGAATGGTTTATGTTCATAAATCTTTAAATATATATAGTTTAGAGCTATGAAGAAGCTTAATATTGTTTCATATTTTCTATCTGTTTTTAAATCAACCCCCATCCCCCACTTGCATGTGTAGCAAACTACAAGGTTCAAGAAACTTAGCTCTAAACACTCTAAGATATGGTTTTCATACTTGCCTTCAGCTAACCAGAGAGCAATTTGGTGTGTTTTAGGAAATCTCTCTTCTTGTCATGAGTCATCACTTCCGAAATTTGTTGGGCATAGAAACAATTGGGTCTCTCCACAGGTGATTTTGAAAACAGAGCAATAACAAGAAACAACACGCTCGAAGGGACAGTGTGGTGCATCATACAGAAGGTCTGGAGTGTTCTGGAATGTCTAGCTGTAAATGTTGCAGTTTACCCAACTGTGTCTCTGAGTTAGCACCTGATTCCGTGGTGGTCTTTCACCTCTCTCTAAATGCCAAACCGAAAGTCAAAGCTGAATGATACACACAGGATTCACTTTCTGCAGGGCTACCTTTTTGGTCCCATCATGATCCTTTTGTGTGGAATGATATTTTTCAAGTATGATGATCTATATGACGTTTTATTTTTAATATTTCATTGCTCATTCTCTGAATGCATCAATAAAAAGGATAATAAGAGTATTTTGTTTGCTTTTCTCTCTTCTGCTGGGGAAAAAAAAGTTTTCATTCTTCCAATTTTTTTTTTTTCCAGAAAAAGGAGTGGAAAGTCAGCCATCATGGTCTCAAACCCCCAGCAGGCTGATGCCTCGCCTCCTCCAAACCTCAAGAGCTGCCACGTGCTGCCTAAGGGGCTCATCCCTGTGGCCCAGAGGGGACACTTGAGAGCAACTGTCCCATTTTGTACTCGCACGGAGAGACCTCGCACTCACTGACTGCATCATTCCAAGGCTGCCCCCCGGGTGACAGAAAGAAAACTGCACGTAGAGGCCCTTTGACTACAGTGTTCGAGAGAGATGAGACTCACATCCCTGGGGTTGGCAGCTCAGGGGTCTGCGGAGCTGTTCAGCTCAAATGAACCCCCAAACCTGCCTCAAGTGGGGCAGGACTCCAGGAGGCACGGATGCCCAGCCGCTGGCCTGTGACTACACAAAGACCACAATGGCCCTTCCTTCCAGCTCATGAAGTACAGACGGTGGCTGCTGAGGCAGGACAGACCTGTGGTGGGGAAGGAGAGAGAGAAGAAGTCGCCAGCGTCACGGGTGGCTAAAGCAGCTCCCGGGGGCGGCGACGCCTCTTATTCGTCTTCTCGGCACATGGGCAAGTTGACGAAGGTGAAGACGTTAAACTCTATCATTATGGAGAAGCACAGGAAGACGGCGTAGAGGACAAGCACATAGATGCCCAGCTTTCGGTCCAGCCGCCATTTGTTGAGGTGGATGCCGAGGACCTGGGAGGAGAGAGTGTGAGAGCTGAGCTTGGGGGTCAACAAACAAGGGCTTTTGGGCTGAAAATGAACACATGTATTAACAGCCCCCAGAACTTTCTGCAGAATGCGAACAAGAATGAATGGGCCCTGCCAGGCTTATCCTCAGGTTGGCCAGAATCAGTCCCAAATGTGTACACTTGACAACATCAGAGTGAGTTTCTGGCAGGTCCTGCTGATCCCAGTACACTCAGGGGCCACTGACGCTCCCCAGGCAGAGAAGCCACTTCCTCAGGGTGCACGTGTCCCAGGCCTTCTCTAGGGATGAATGGGTTTTGCCTTTGCTTCAGTGTATTGTGGTCTCTTTCACTGAGCAAACCGTCCAAAGCTCCTGTAGGCCACTCCCAGCAAACTGCAGCGTGGGCCGTCCTGTTCTGTGCGTATTTTGAGGGAGGGCACACTCCCAGTAGCACTTGGGAGAGTGAACACAGGACCAGGTACCAACAAGAAAAGAAACGAATTCACTTCCCCTGGTAACACCCTCTCTGCTCAGGTGGTCGCAAATGCTCTTGGCAAAACTGGGTTTAGTTTTGTCCCTCACTGGTGGGAGCAAGTGACAGAGGTGTCTGGAGTCATGCATGGGATGATGCAGAATCAGACACTGTGCAGCGTGCACAAGGCTTCTAGTTTTGAAGCGCAAAGACTCACAGTGAGAGCGACGGAGCCCAGTAACAGCACCACGGAATACACCAGACCCCGGCTGTTGATTTTCACCTGGAAAATCGAACACACGCATGTGAGTCTTGGGGCAGCTTGACCAATCCACTCTGAAAGCCCAGTGTGTTCCGGTTTGCTCATCCCCTTGTCAGGAAAATATGGGGGCCCTCAAATAAGCATGTGGCTGTGGGGGATCAGGACAATGTGGGTTCCAGTTTAGGCTTTGCTCATCCGAGGACCTAGCCTAGAACAGGGACAGGTGTCAGAAAGCACTGACCGAACCTTAGGAAACACTGTCTCCCACCTGGGAACACCCATAGGTCGTCCTGATAGCTGTCAAAGAAAGAGAGTGCCAAGATACCAAAAGGGGTCATGCATCTTCCAAAACCCTGGGCTGGAAGTAGGCAAATGCCACTATTCTGTTACATGCATCTATCCCATTTCCTTATGCAGTAAAAAGAACTTACCGTGGATCCATAATTAATAACCATGGTCTGCAGGCCCCACGGGACGCCAAGTCCCACTAGGATGTCAAACACGTTGCTTCCTATGGTGTTAGAGACTGCCATGTCTCCAAGGCCTGGGGGGACAACCAACACATCTCTTTCATCAAGAGCAGGTCACTGAAAACCAACGTTCCTTCTTATAACTATTATCAATGCTGTTGCTTAGAGAGTAATTCCATCTTCATAGACTCTACATTTCTGAGACCATTACGTGAGGTCAGAGATCTACGTCCTTCATGAAATCTAAAGGGCTCTATTATTGTGAGTGTGAAAATTCAATGAGCAAGTCCTGGAGTTCTGTAATGCTGCGACCATATTTGGAGGCAGGGCCTTTAACAAGGCAAAGGGTAAGTAAGGATTAGATCATTAGGGTGAGCCCTTATCTAATCGGTGTCCCTGTGAAAAGGAGAGATCTAGACATAGATAGCATACAGGAGAATTCTAAGTGAGGATGAAAATAGCCAAGAAGATGGAAAGGAGAGGGCCCTAGATAGGCTTTCCCCTGGCAGCCTTAGAAAGAATCAGCCCTGCTTACACCATGACCTTGCATTTCTGACCTTCAGAACAGTGAGATGACACATCTTTGTTGCTTATGCCACCTAGTCTGCAGTAAGGACAACCTTAGTGAATAAACACATTGCCTTTCATTATTTCTCCTGCCAGGTTTGTCAGCTCATATTCTCTGAGGCGCCACCATGAGCTTTGCCCCATCTAATCTTTCTAGTTACACCAAAGTGGGTGGTGACATCATCCTCATGCAGAAGGTGATCAAGGGTACACGGTTTGCAAATGACCTGGTCTCAGGACACCTGGTCCAGGATCATCTATACTCAGCCACAATGTATATTCGTGAGTGGGCAACAACACCTGTGGTCTTGGCTGTGATAACAGGGCATCAGATCCTATGTTCTTATGGCTTTGGAAGGGTAAACTATCTCTCTTCAGCCAGACCGGAGATATCTCAGAGGCTGGGGTCATGCCATCATTCTTCCTTTTCCAACCTAACCATCCAGCATCAAGCTAGCCACACAAGTGGAAGAACTCAACCCCTTGAGGAGTATTAGAAAGTAGGGAACAAAGCTGTATACACCAGTCTGAGGATGGCTGAAGTCTGTCCTACTTGAGATGCCTGCCTTCAGCTGCACACACACAAGTGTTCGCAGGATGACAAAACACAGCACGGACACCCATCACGTCACCTCGGTAGAGGTAAAGCTCAGCATCACTCCAGCCAGCTTTGGAGACAAGTGGCCCCTCTCTGTCTGCACCCGTCCTGCCTGTGTGCCAGGCTACCTCCTCCTCCCGTCCTGTCCTTGTTGCTGTTGTCTGCTGAGCCTGGCACATAAATCTTTGAGTCGGACTGATGCCCTCCTCCCTGCCTGCCCCAGGCACCCTGTGGACAATGTCACACTCTCCACAGCATGGTCCCTTGTGCAGCCAGATCCCTGGGAACTGGCCTTCCAGGGTCCAGTCTGGTAAAACATGGCAACAAGTGGTGATGCTCTGGGGCAGCTACTTGCCCCGGGTGAGGAGGTCAGGGTGAGGGGAGAAAGACGGCTGAGTGTGGACACAGGAGACAAGCTTCTCAGGCTGGCGGACTCCCCGCACTGCACAGGCAGCCATGGCAGCTGCGTGGCCCTCTCTGGGGATTCAGGGCAGTGATTCAAACTTCTGTGCGTGTACAAATCACTCAGAGGTCCAGTTAATTTGCAGATGCTGATTCAGTGAGGCCTGGGCAGGGCCTGAGAGTCCATTTCTCACGCGTGCCCAGGTCAGCACCACCTGGGCCACACTGTGAACCGGGAGCCCGCAGGGAGTCTGGGGCCTGCATGCATGGTCTGCTGCTTTGTGCAGTGATCTCTCAGCAGTTTCTGTGTCCTCTGTCGTAAAGAAGCTGTCTGATCTTAACGATGCCTGTTGGACTCTCTATTAGCCACACTGATGTCACCCTTATGACTGCTATGCACCCCCATCCCAACTTCAGTCTCACTTCCTCCATCTCCCTACACCCACAACCCCCCGCAGCCACTGTGAGATGGTGTCCCACATTAGAACCCCACCTGTCCCTTGCTCCTAAAAGAGACTTTGCTGACCTCACTGGCACCCCTCAAGCCTTTAAGCTTCTCCCTCACTAGCTGTTTGAACTAGACATTTTCTAGTCCTTCTGGCCTGCCACTGTGTGCCCCCATTCAGGGATGAATTTGTCCCCTGTGCGCTGCTGGAGCTGGCATGACTGACCCCACCTGAGTTCATGCTGCTGAACATCAGACAGGCCCTCAGCGCACACCAGCTTTCCTCTCACTCACTGTACTGGGATAAAGAGTCCCTCAATCCATGTCTACCCAGAACCTGTGACCATGACTTTATTCGGAAACAGGGTCTTTGCAGATGTCAACACATTAAGATAAAGTCACAGTGAATGGAACAGATGACAAGGGTTGACAGGTAGAGATTGTAGTGGCCTTCAGCCTTGGCAGCCAGGAAGAGCCCAGGAGGTTCCTCCCCTCTCCCTGCAGGACAGGCCCCGCCCACACCTTGCTTTCAGAGTTGGGAGGTAAATTTACATGGCTCTAAGCCACCTAGTGGTCACGGTTGCTCTAGGACATCACCACACTCTTGTCCAAGGTTACCTAATTAAATTCCATTCTCTTCTTCGCTGCCTTCTCCGTTCTGTGTAAGGCGCCTGCCTACCACCCAACATCCGCCCACACTTCCCTTCCCCTCAGCGCTGTCTCAGGCCCCACTGGCTGACCAGCCAGCTTTCTCCTCTCTTCTTTGCTGCTCTCTTCTGCCTCCCATCCGTGACTTGCCCTTCCCCATCCTAGCCCTTCAGATGCTCCTCTTCCGGGAAGATCTGTGGCAGTCCATGGTGCAATGCCACCTTGCTGGCAGAAAAGCAGCAGTGAGTCATGGCCAGACCCTTCAACAGCTTCTGTTCTGCCTCCAAAGACTGTAAATTACCACTCATCCTGTGCGACTCAGGCCATTTAATAAACCCCAAAGAAAAACCTCAAAACAAAGCAAAAGATTCTATACTTCTAGATGTTAGAAGAAGAAATGGTTGAATTTATAGGCCGCTCTTTTTGCTTTCCTGAGACAGAGACATAGTTCATTTGCTACTTGAAGTCTGGGCTTGGGCTCCGTTCAATCTCAGGACATGTTTGTTTCTAGACAACCACCTGAGAAAAGGATTCCAAAGATCTAGAAAAGTCCATCTCATCTTGGTTGTGTTTGCATCACAGATGGAATCCAACCCATGATGCTTTAGATGTCATGAGCTCCCTCATGGCAGACTTCACAAAGCGGCCAAGTTTAGATGGGGAAGATACAGGGTCCGCAGGCTGACGCTGATGGCTGCGGAGGCCAAGGCACGATCCATACCTTGTCTGGCCACAATCAAGCTGGCCATGCAGTCTGGAACACTTGTGCCCGCTGCTAGGAACGTGATGCCCATGATGACATCGGGGATCCCAAGTGTGTACCCGATGATAGTCACCTGCAGGAGAGCGGGACGGGCAACATGAACTGACAGTGGAACACGCTGGCGACTTTCCTTACCCCGTGTGCTCTTCACTTGAATGTGGTAACCAAGAGAAAACAATCTGGAATATGATTTTAAAATTTTATTTATGCTCCTTTTTTCCCCAGGTGACACGAGTAATACGAGTTTATCATTTTAAAACACTTGCAAAATAACATGGAAAAGAAAATAAAAATTACCTTCCATTTCTCAAGACCCACAGAGAATCAGCATTAACACTTCACACTGGCCAGTGGTTCTCAAACTTGAGAATCCAGAAAGTCTCAGGGAAGACCTGTTAACATTCAGACTGCCAGGCTACACCCCCAGATTTCCAGGGTGAGGCCTAAAAGCTTGTCTCCCAGGTGGGTAGCACCCTGCTGCTGTGGCTCTGGAAGCTCATTTGAAAACCACTATTTTAGACTGTACCTTGACCTTGCTTTTGGTATATGTGTTAGAAAAAAATGACATTAGCTTATACTGTCAATATCTATTTTGTAATTATACATCGTGAGTACAGAATCTTCATCTCTAACAGATTTTACACTGATAATTAGATTTCATTGTATGGCTGTAGAGGTTTCACCAAACTTACACTGTTGTGTATTTTAGATGATCTCTTTTTTATTCTTACAGTATCGCTCACTGTAAGAACATTTGTTGTAGCCGGGAGTGGTGGTGCACGCCTTTAATCCCAGCACTCGGGAGACTGAGGTAGGAGTAGTGTTGTGAGTTCGAGGCCAGTTTGGGCTACATAGTGTGAACACAAGGCCTGCCTGAGCTACATAGTATGACCCTGCCTCAAAAAACCAGGGCCAGGAGTTTGGCTCAGTGGCTTAAGCTCCTGCCTGGAAGGCGCGAGGTTGTGAGTTTGATCCCCGGTGCTGCCAAAAACAAACAAACAAACAAACAAAAAAACGAACATTTGTTGTGCATTTACTGTGTACCAGGCATTCTACAAAGTGGCACACTTCTTACAAACTCATGTACTTGGCTATTTACTACCCACTTACGAGGCAGGCACCTTAACTATAACAACTGAAGCTCCAAGAGGTTAGTAACAGTGCCCATGGGCACACAGCTGGAAAGCAATGGAGCAGGGATCCAAGCCAAGGTTTCCTATCTCACAGCCCGAATTTCGGTCCCTCTATTATGCTGTTTTATGCATATATCTTTGGCTTTTCATCCTGTTACATTCTTAGGACAAATTCCGAAAGACAGAACTCCTGGATCAAAGGACACACAGGCATTTTAAAGATCATGATGCACAGGCATGGCTGACACCGGAGAGATAGTTAGGGCCCTGGGTAGCAGCCAGATAGGAAGCTCTGGAAGCATTTGGGTCCCTCCAGTTCACAGCACCCCTCGCCTCTCTTCATCTAGAGATGAGGAAGGGCAACATCCCTTAGAGCTGCTCTCATTTCGGCCAATGGCTCCAATCTCAAAGAATGGCTGTGTGGTCTTGGATAAGCTAGCTTGCTTCTTTGAGCTTCAAGCTCCTTTATGGGTTTAACAAGGATGGAATAAGAAAATGTAAGGTGACAGTGTCTGGCTGTGTCAGATGTTCAGAGCAGTATGTTTCTCTTCTATTTCAATCATTTGTTTGCAGTTGATGAGGGTAAAGAAAATAAGGGCAATGAGCTTCACAGGGCTCAGGCAGTGCCAGATGAACTATGGTCTCTAAGTGCAAAGCTCAGCCCTGGCATGCAGCCAGCGTGTGTGGGCTAGACACTTCCCTCCTAGCAGGAAGTTTGCAGAGGGGTCCAGAGACAATCATGAAGACCTAAGACAGTGCTTAGCTCAGCAATAGTAGGCTGAGCTCACAGATGAGAGTGCCCTGGGCCAGGCAAGGGGGGAGAATAACAACGGATCCAGCAGTGCTTAATCTACATTGTCCACAAAAGGGATCTCCACAAGCCAGCCAGGGGTGGCTGACAAGCTTTTAATCCCAAGAGCTGGGATTGCAAGTGTGTGGCACCATGCCCAGTTCGTTTACAGATTTCTATTATCAAGGCTCTCCCAGTCCAACAACTGAGGCCATTTGAAGTTCAAAGGTCAGAGTGCCCCAGTAAGTGGTTCCTATGACCCCAGGCCAAGCCAAGCAGTTAAGAAACAAGCGGTAAGGCGGGTGTGTGTGTGTGTGTGTGTGTGTGTGTGTGCATTGTGATGCACACCTGTAACCCCAGCTCTTGGGAGGTCGAGCCAGGAGGATCTCTACAAATTGAAAGCCAGCCTGGGCAACATGGTGAGTTCCAGGCCAGCTTAGAATACATAGCGAGGCTCTGTCTCAAAACAGAAACCACGAGAGAAACAAGGGTGGGATTTGTAAATCAAGGCAATGTGGATGGGAGTGCCCTACCTCCTCACTAATTAGAACTGATTTAACAATACTGTTATTTTCATTAGAGAAGAAAAAAATTTCACACATTCCTTAATTGCCTTAATTGATCTTCCTAATTCTCATATCTGCTAAAATGTCATGAAATTTTTTTTTTTTTTTTTACTGTTGTTTGGGAATACCCACTACTAAGAACAGTTGGATCCTTTCCTTAAAATGTTTAGATGGACTGGCCCCTACCTGAAGAACTAAGATATGCAAATTCAATGCATTTAAGGCACAGTTTTTATTATCTGTATCATCTTCTGCTGGGGGGCCTGGCTAGTAAAGGAAGTCTGGAAGGTACAACTGGAGCTGGCTGGG
>RJWM01009606.1:0-67225 GCA_004363535.1 Dasyprocta punctata
TGTACAGAAATAGACGGAGCCCACGACAGAAACCCTGGTCTACACCGCATGGATGGTGCACTGGAGTCACTTCAGGGCCAAAGGTCACCCAGCCTTTAATAAAGCAGTCACCATAGCAACCACACAGACTGCAGCACAAAACACACAATTAGCCCGGAATTATGAAGCTGTGACATGGTTTCAAAATAATAGCACTGAGTAAATTCTATCTTGTATAAAAATTTTGAAAAGAAAGATTAACTACAAACTTACTAAAGAAGAACCAAGCTATTACTGTCAGACCATTTTATAAAATTAATATTCACATGCTTTTAAAACCATAGCTTCCTGGTCACTGTAAAGAATATAAATTAGTCAAAACCACAAAATTCTTCATTCCTACATGCACATGTACAATAATGGCACATGTGCAATTTAGAGTTAGTTTATAATTTTCATAGCATGTAAATGTTCAGAAGTGTGTATATAAAAATACACATTCACCTTTTATTTTATTCAAAACAAGATAATAGGAGAGTAACAATGGTTAATACATTCATATTGTTATCTTTAAATTAGTTACTCAGAGTACAAGATATAGGCATTTAATTGTCCAAACAATATTAGCACAAAACTTTCTTTTTGATGAACTAAGAGAAATCAGCTGTATAACTATCTTAACGATTTTGTATGTATATTTTTCTTCTTTTTCCTTTTCCCTTCCTTCTTTTCTCCTTTCTCACATCCCAGTTTCTCTTTTCTTTTGAACAGTTTCATCCCATTTTACAATACCTATTGTACATTTTGGATCTTATTAACGCTTTCAGCTTCTCACACTAGGGAGACAATACGATGTTTACACATGCTGAGCCTGATTTATTTCACTTATAAGAATGGTCTCAAATTGCATCCATTTACCAATAAAAGTTTCCAGTTTATCCTTCTTTTTGGCTGAGTGGTACTCCATTGTATAAAAAGACCACATCTTTTTTTATACATTCCTCAGGTGATGGGCATTTGGGTTGTTTCCAAGATTTAGCTATTACAAATTGTGCTGCTACATGTGTATTGTTTCATTAGTGTGAGAAGGAGAAAAAAAAAAACATGTATATGTATATAAAAAAATAAGATTTCTCTGAGTTCACTAAAGAGAAAGATTTGTGCTGGTATTGTTTGGACAATTGAATGCAGATGTCTTGTGCTCTGGGTGAAAGATTTGGGGATGACAATGAGCAATGTATGTACCATTGTTGCCCTCCGATTGACATGTTTTGAAATTTTGTTGTAGTTTTTTTTTCTTTTTATCCTTGAAATAAAATGAATTTGAAAAAAAATTATGCTGCTATAAACATGAGTGCACATATATCACTGTGGTATAACGTTTTTTTTAATTCTTCCCACAAGGGGAATAGCTGGGTCAAATGAGACCTCCAATTCTAGTTTTTTGAGGAATCTCCACACTGACTTCCACAGTGGTTGCACCAGTCTACACTCCCAAAAACAGTGGAGAAGGGTTCCTTTTTCCCCACAACCCCACCAGCATTTGTTATTGGTTGATTTCTTGATGATAGCCATTCTTTCTGGGGTGAGACAGAGTATCAGTGTTGTTTTAATTTGCATTTCTTGAATGACCAGTGATGTTGAACATTTTTTCTTATATTTATTTGCTGTTTGTATTTCTTCATCTGGGAAGTGCACACTCACATTTAATACAACTCTGTGCACTAAGAAAGCACAGCTTAGTGAGCTGAATGAGTTAACGCAAGTAAACTTAAAGAACTGCTTCAGCCAAAGCCAACACTGGTAAGTCCAAGCTATTACTTTTACTGCAACATCACCATTGCTTAAGCTGTGAGCACTGCTGTTAAAAATACAAGTTGTGAAGTCACACTGCCTGACTCAAATGTTGGTTTTATCACTATTTAGGCAAACTGATTTATCTGTGTCTCAATTTTCCCATGAATATAATGGAAATATGAATAAGAACATCTACTCCATAGGCCGCTGAGGGTACTACCATAAGTTACAGTGAGTATCTAGCACAATACCTAGGATGCAGTAAAGCACAGAACACAATTTTGTTACTTTTACAGTTTAATTGTTTGGCTTGGTCACCTAGCTTGGTCACTTGTCCGAATTAAAACCTTGAGGTCAGTGGCACAGCGCCTGCCTGGCAAGCACAAGGCCGTGAATTAGATTCCTGGTACCAAAAAAAAAAAAAAAAAAAAAAAAATTCAACATGATGCCTACAAATCTCTCTACATCTGCACCTGAATTAAAACCTTGGTTTCACGATAAAGTTTAGGGCACTTTCTATAGCCATGCTGCACACACACACACACACACACACACACACACATACACGGGCCAGTTAAACAAGACATATAACTATGTCTCACCTGATATAGTAACTAAGGCCTCAGTGAATACCAAAGGCTTTTTAAAAAGATACTCGGGGTCTGGGGGTATAGCTCAGAAGCACCATGTCTGCCTGGCAAGCATGAGGTTGTGAGTTCGATTCCCAGTATCAAAATAATAATAATAATAATAATAATAATAACAACAATTTTTTAAAAAGATGCTTGGGACCAGACCCAAGGTCTCACACATGCTAGGCAATTGCTCTACCACTGAGCTACACAGCCAGCCCACCAAAGGCCTGACCTGATGTCAGGCAAGCAGTCAGGTGCTCCCACAGAACACTCACCAACAATTACCTTCTTCTCTTTTTTCCTATGATTTTTTCTTTTTAAAACAACTACTAATCTGAAAAATAACTTACTATAGGAAATACTGGAGCGTATTACTCCGAGTCATAGAAGTCAAACAATTTGTTAATGAAATAACTAAAGTATAAAGGTTCAGTGCAAACCAGAGTCTCGCTAAACCTACAGTGCCTTAGCCAATAGCTATTTCTGGAGCCATAGCAAAGCTCATAGAAAGCTCCTAGACAAAAGACCTGGGGATGGTGAGCACAGAGCCTTCTCTTCATTTCTTGAGAACCTTCCACCGTGCACAGACGGGTCCAGCTGAGTCTGGCTGGACACCCTTCTGGAGACCATGGGACAGTCCCAGCCATCTCTTGCTCTCTCCCTCATCCCCAAATTCACTCACGAATTCGTTGACTCATCCAGTTGTCACCTAAGGTGCTTGTGACAGAACGCTGAATGACAAAGACTGTGGCAGAGAAAACAAATACAAACACCATCCCCAGAACAGGGGACCATTACACACGTCAGGTTTCTCTACAAAACAGACAGGGATACCTGGAAGCCAGCACTGAATGTGGACTTGGAGCAAGATTATATGCCAGCTTGTGCAGTATATTCTACCTATCTTGTTCAATAAGAAACATCAGGGCCAGTCTGATGGCACACGACTGTAATCCTAGCACTCTGGGAGACTGAGGCAGGAGGAGCTCAAGTTCTAGCTCAGCCTGGGCAACTTTACAAGATACTGTCTCAAAATAAAAAATAAAAAGGAGCTGGACACATAGTGTAGTATAAAAGCCCTTGGTTTGATTCTCAGTATGGGGGAAAAAAAAAAAAGCAAGCATCAGTCCTGTCATTCTTGTTCTGTAGATGAAAAAATGGAGGCTTTAAGACATGAGGTAGAACTGACAGTGAAATTCGGCTTCCTCTTCCATGCTGTGATCCTCCTTCAACACCTCCGCTTCCTCGTTCTCCACTTTCCCTCCTCCTTTCTTGTACTTCCGTGGAAAGAGTTTCAATCAGAAGTAAAAGCTGCAGCCTTCACGGTAAAGGGGCGGTGCAGACAGAGGCGTGGCAGTATGTGTGACCTGTGATGGCAGGAACTGGGGTGACCTGGGGACGCACGCCCTTTCTAAAGGAAAACACTCGCCCAGCTCCAGCCCTCGGGTGCCGTGCAGAAACGCCAGCCAGCGGCTTCGTGAAATCTCCCAATTTTTGGAGAGAGGCCTGAAACCCAGATTTGTGTATGACTCTTCCTACTGAGAAAAGATGTGCTCTAAATCAGGTGTTTCTCAGGCACTGGGATGGGTCCGGCCCTGGGACCCCCGTCCCTGCAGCGTTTCGTGTGTGAGATTCAAGCGCCTAGGGCTCAGCACGGCCTATCACAGAATCAGTGCAGGGGTGCATCGGAACTGGGTCCCATTCTGAGGTACAAGGAGACAGGCACCCTCAGTGACAGTCACCGTGCTGAAAACTATTCGGACATCGCCTTTTCCAAAATCCAGCCAGCGTCTGACTCAGTTCCTCACACCCCTGCCAGTCTCGCTGCTGCCCCAGCACCGCGAGCCGACAGAGACAACCCCCGCTGGCCTGCGAGGCACCCCACTCAGTCTGCATGCGGGCTCTCTGCACAGGAAGCTAAGCCTGCACCCACTATCTCCACATCCAGCTTCTACACCCACCGGCCCCTGGGTCAGACGTTTACAGCACAACATTCCAGAAGCCACGCGCCAGCAGCCCGCCCGTGTTTCTGCCAGTGCAGACAAAGATCTCAGCAGCTTTCTACACAGCCTGGCCTCCCAGCCGCCTTCCTGCCCCTGGGGACAACAGCACGCTCTGGCGACACCAGGGTAGCAGCAAAGCCTTCCCAGGCCCCACCCGGGAGCAGCAGCGAGCTGTCACCTCCATCAACCACATCTCTCACCACAGGATTTACCCTCATCCCCGCCTTCATGTTCCTCATCTCCAGAGCACGCACTGCTGCTTATAAAGAATGATTTGAACTCTTTGGCTTGAAAACTCCTGACATCCATTTTAGTAACAGAAAGGGCTTGGTTGCACAGAACATTAGAAGAAGAGGCCTGGCCACTTAGTTCAGAAAATGACTTAAAATTTTAGCTTTGTAATAGAAACAAAGAAATATAGCTACACACTCTCATGTATCATGAAATGTAGCCAATTTAAGTCCAGTAAATTCCATCATAGCATTACAGCTATAGAATGATGCTTGTTTTTCTGTCAGAGCGATGAATCCTTTCCAAATTATAAACGTTTTGGCAGTCTCCTTCTTTAATTCTTTTTTTAAACAGAGTACCAAAATTGGGATGCATAAGAATTTTCAAATAAGTACGCAATGTTTCATTTCCTAAATTAACTATTATGTTATCCTTCCACTTTTATCTCTCTTTATTACCTGATTTCTTTACATACATCTTTGCTCCTTATCAAAAAAAAAAAAAAATCAAGGGGGCATCTACAGCCTGTAAGGTCAGCCAAAACAATCTCTCTTAAAGCACTTATCAGACTTCTTCACTCCAGCGGCTGCCAGTCAGGCTTAAAATAAAACACAGACATCCTGCCAGGCCTCGCAGGCCTGCCGCTGTCCCTACCAGGGCCTGGCTCGCATCCGCCCCTCCGCTCCTGCCTGGCCGAGCGCCGCTGGGGGCCGGAGGTGGTGTTTTGAGCACACGTCTGGGCCTTTGCAAACACGGTCTCAGGGAGGAGGCGGCTGCAGGCACGGAGTGGGCAGGGAGAGCCAGGGATGCCAGAACCAAGCGGCCACACAGGGCCCACGCAGCCCCACGCCGCACAGCGCAGCTCTGCACTCCCGAGGTTGGTGGCCCGCAGATGCCAACAGCGCCTGCACTGTGTTCAGGGTCGCCGGCTCAGGCCACGCCACGGGGCTGCAGGGGCTGCGCTGCCAGCCAGGCCAATCCCCTCCCCGCTGGGATCCAGCCTATCATCACTTTTCTTATTTGGGTGCAGAGATTCTTTCTAAAATCTTCGGACTAAGACTACAACGCCAGCTAACCACCATTTCTGGTTATTTCTTCCTACATTGTTTCCCCTTCTGCTGCTGTCGGTGTCGTTTGGGGGTGGGGTACCCCAGGTGCTCAGTCTGGCCTTCCAATCCTGCACTCAAGCAATTCCTCCACTTCAGCCTCCCACAGAGCACATGCTACCACACTCAGGTGCTGTGGAGTCAATTTAAAGTCACATCACTTTCAGGGTTTGGTGTCCCACGCCTGTAAGCTCAGCAACTGGGGCGGCTGAGGCAGGAGGATCACAAGTTGGAGGCCAGCCTGGGCAACTTAGTGAGACCCTACCTCAAAATGTAAGGGATTGGAGCCGGGCATGGTGGCTCACACCTTTAATCCCAGCACTCAGGAGGCTGAGGTAGGTGGAGCGTTGTGAGTTCGAGGCCGGCTTGGGCTACAACGCGAGCGCAAGGCCGGCCTGAGCTACATAGTGCGACCCTGCCTCAAAAAACCAGGGCCGGGAGTTTGGCTCAGCAGTTTAAGCGCCTGTCTGGCAGGTGCGAGGGCTGTGAGTTCAATCCCCGGTGCTGCCAAAAAAAAAAAAAAAAAAAAATGTAAGGAATTGGGAATGTAGATCAGTGTAAGGCCCTGGGTTCAGTCCCCAGTATCACAAAAATAGTAAGATAAAACCCACAATTTTTACTTTTACATTATAAATTTAAACCAGCCTAAGTAACCATTTAACTCTTTCACAAAATGTGAAATGTGCCTTTTTTTCTGAGCAGAGTATCTTAAGAAAACTCAGTAAGGGAGCAATTTCTCCAGGCTCCTAGAGCCAGCTAGGCGAGGGCAGGGCTGCCGGAGGGCGACTCCCAAATTCACTAGAACAGACCCTGAGGAGCACAGATTTTCAAGACCACAAAGAGTTGAAAAATAACAGAGGTTTTTTTTTTTTTTAATCACCTTCTGAGGGCACTAAATCAAAGCTCAAAGCAGGCTGTGAAATGCACTTAGAGATCCAGTGACTAAGAGGAGATGTTTATAACGACACCTAGGTCTTAGAATATGAGCATACTGAACCGTCTTCAAGCAGTCTCTACTCACCCGCAGGGACCTGGGAAGGGTACACTTGATTTTTCTAAGTCAATGGGTAAAAAAGTAAAAAAAAAAAAAATCAGTATTATGTAATTTACATTTACCAACTACTAAAATTGGGCATCTTTTCACATACTTGCAGGCCTTTTTTCAATTATATTATTGTTGTTTTCAACCAACTCATTGATGCCATAAATTATGGTTAATAATACTTTATATGTCAACCATACTGTATCATTTTTTCCAAGCTGTTGTTTGCATTCTGCTTTCACTTATGATATCACCCTTTCCCAAAATATCTGTGTAACCACATGCCAGTCCTGTCTTTTGATTCTAAATTTTATATCTTAATTAAGAAAATTTCTTCCATATTCATATTTAATAAATGTTCTCACGAATTTTCCCAATTGCAATTCATTCTTCAATGATCCACTAAATCCATATCCCAGGGTAAAGCTAAAGAAAGAACCAGGAGGGGCACTGAGGAGGTGAGTGATGGAGGAGCAGGAAGAGATGGGATGTGGCTCAGGGACACAGGGCCTATGAGTTCGTGGGTTCCAGCCCCGAGATGGCAGAGAGACTGGAAAAGTTGTTAAAAACTGACGCTAGCTTGCTAAACCTCTCCCTTCATTGTTAACATTAGGAAGGGGAAGAATAACATTTAAACATTTTTTTTCTGGTGCTGGAGGTGGGACCCAGGGCCTGCCACGTGCTCGGCAAGTGCTCCACCACGGAGAAAACACCTCAGCCTTTCCCCTCCCTCAAAACAACCTCAGATATTTTTTTACTTGAAATTATAATTAAGTCATCACCAAAAGGTGCAGAATATTGGCTTAAAAGTATCTGAGCACAAATCATACTAAGGATGTTTTTCTAAAAAGTAAAAAGAGGAACAGTTATACTTTTCAAAATACTAAAAATGAAATGCTCCAAAGTGATAAAAAGCAATGAATTTCCACTTAGTATTTCATCTAAGCCTTTTCCATAGACATTTTAAAAACTTCACGTGATTATCACATCATTCACATCTAACTAGCTAACAGGAAGTTGGTAGAAACATTTAATTTCCAACATTTGAGGAAAATAATCACAGAGCTGTGGGTAGTAAGAAATTCCAGGTAATTGTTTAGGTTAGAAATATGCATATGCCACAAAGAAAGGCTGTTGAATTAGAGCTTATATTTTTAAAACCTTAGGAAAAGCCTTTGAATAATATTTTTCTCCAAAACAGACTTCCTAAGAATTAGCTCACAGTAAGACCCACTTGGACACCCGGGGCTGCCTCACTGGAGTTGGGCTCCTTCTTTATAAACACAAACCTAGTCTAATGAACCAGAGCCAAACACCCAGACCCTCTTTCTAAAATTCTTTGGGCAAAGGGAATAAGCCTACCATTAGGGCTGTGTCTAGATGTCCCACCAAAGCCTCATCTGGTCACGTGGTCACAGATGTGGCATTCTGAAGGTGGCCAGATTAGGGCTGTGAACATGGATTAAGGATGTGATGCTGGGGTTAAGGGGGTTGGACAATGGAAGCCCCACCCTGGGTGTGAGTGGCACAAGCAATAGGCTGGCTGCTTAGATGGACTACAAAGGGACAGTAAGAAGGCAGGCCACTGCCACTGCTTGCCACATGCTGCCTTCAGACTGCCACACCATGCACTGCTTCTCCTCTGTGATGCCCTCTGCCACGCCTGGGAGACAGCTGATGACAGACTGAAACTGCTACACACTGTGAGCTGAAGTAAACCTTTTCTCCTTCAACACTGGGTGTCGGATGTTTTGTCTCAGCCAGAAAAGTAACCAAGATGCGTACGATCTGCCATCCTTCACATTGCTCACAACCTTGCAAGGGCTGGGAGGGTCCCGAAGCAAAAGCCCTATGACCACAAAGACTTCTAAAGGTGAGACTTCTGGAGGAGAGCGAAATGCAAAGAATGATTCCAGCAGCTATCAAGAAGTGGCCAAAAGCTCTAAGAGTAGGACTGTGTGTTATTTGCATGGGAAAAGGCCCACAAATGACTAGGTTAAAATGCGCCAATCATACAGGGTGCAATCAGGAACATACAGGTGTTCAGTAACTGGTGATATTAAGATAACTGGCTATCCATGGTTATGAGAGGGAAATTACGGGGAAAAATCTTAGGGGAAATCTATGGGAAGAAAACTAAATTAGATTTCTACCTGACACCAAATACATAAAACAATTTCAGAAAAAAATTAAAGATTTAAATATAAAAGGCAATCACTTCTTGGCTTTTTGGCTAAGATCAAGTGTATACATAAAAGGTGAACTGTAAGATATTCAAAAGATAATATGGGTAAATGTTTCCAAGACTTCACAGTAGGAAAAGACTTCTTAAGAACCAAAAAACACAACTGATAAACACAATAAATCAGCTACATTAGAAGTACTGTATGCACTTCTCTGTCAGGCGTGGTGACGCACACCTAGCACTTCAGA
The DNA here is from genome assembly GCA_004363535.1 of Dasyprocta punctata. Taxonomy (NCBI): domain Eukaryota; kingdom Metazoa; phylum Chordata; class Mammalia; order Rodentia; family Dasyproctidae; genus Dasyprocta; species Dasyprocta punctata. The sequence continues at coordinate 9,227 of RJWM01009606.1, forward strand.
GGCTGAGGTGGGAAGACTGCCCTGAGTTCAAAGCCAGCCTGCACCACACAGTGAGACCCTGACTCCAGAAAACAAAGCAGTATCAAAAAAGTTACAGACTTCTCTTCATCCAAGGATGCCACAGAAAAACTGAAAAGACAAGAAAAAGGTATTTCCAACATAAATAACTGAAAAAAAGTTTAGTATATATAATACAAAATATTTAGAGCTAAGGTCTTACAAATATAAAAACATAAACAACTCAGTGGAAAAAGTGGGGAAAACATGTAAATGTGTTTCAGTGAGGGGGACATAGACCCCTGGATCCATCAGTTTTTCGTCACTGTGACAAACACCTCAGATAAACAACTCAGAGGGGGAGGGGCTTATCTGGCTCACAGTTTCAGAGGATTCGGTCCATGGTGTGCTGGCTCCTGGTCGGGGACATCGTGATGAAAGGGCCTAGCAGAGAACAGCTACTCACCTCCTGGGAGCCAGGAAGGAGCAAGACAGGGAGAGCCAGAGAACAAGGGACAAGGACCAGATACAGCTGTCACAGGCACACTGGGCAACCTGCTCTAACTGGTCCACCTCCCAATAGCCCATTCATCTATGCGCTTACCAACAATGATCATTCACTGATTAGGTTAGCCCCTGCAGGACCCAGTCACCTCACGGGCCACCGCACAATGGGGACCAGTCCTCTGACGTGAGTCTTTGCAAAGGGCACATTTCATATTTAACCCATAACAATGCCTATAAAATTATAGAAGATGGTGAACCTCTTTTTCATTTTGTTTGTTTGTTTTGGGGTTTTTTTGTGTGTTTTTGTTGTTATTGTTTTGTTTTGCTTTGTTTTTTGCTTTTTGAAACAGGATCCCCCTATACAGCCCAGGCTGGCCTGGAACTTGTGACAATTCTCCTGCCTCAGCCTCCTGAGCGCTGATATTACAGGCATGCACCACTACACCCAGCTCTTCCTCTTTTTTTTCTTTGCTTAACTTCATTATTAATCATAAAAATGTGAACTAAAACTGCAATGACAGACTTTCACAGCTGCTAATGAGGAAAATATTTTTAAATTTGATAAAACAAAGTAATGACCAAGATGTATAACCAGTGAGGCCTTATTCCTTGTACAATTATACATTTTACAATCAGTTCTAACATAAGTTCATATATGTGTGTGTGTGGGTGAACGTATATTTTTGATAATTGTCTTTGTTATTATCTATGATGATTCTTTTAAGCCCACCATAATGGTAGGTTTCTGAAAAGCAGGTCTTCAGCCAGGCATGGTGGCACACACCTGGAATCCCAGCACTCAAGAGACTGAGGCAGGAGGATCCCAGAGAATTTGAGACCAACCTGAGCTATACAGTCTGTTCAGGGCCAGGCTGGACTACATATTGAGACCCTGTCTCAAAAAGTAAATAAATAAAAATAAAAATAGATGACAGAAAAGTAGAAGGGAGGCTATCAGGAGACAGGACAGATGAAGGAGGAAGGGCATATACTAGCAGAGATAAGTACAATCAAAATACATCACACATGATGAACTCCCAAAATGTGAAAGTAGTGGGGAGGTGGGGCAAGGTGGGAGGCGATGGTTAAAGTACGTTGGGCCGGGGATACAGCTCAGTGACACAGCGACCAGGCCACCTCCTCCTCCTGGACAGTCTGCCGTCCTTTCTCCAGGACGCTGCCCACCCCTCCAATGCTGCCAGGGCCAGGAAGCTTTCTCCACTCCCCGTAGGTCAAGTGTGCACCCCTCCACATGGGGATGGTGGCCGCCACCCCGCCGCTGTCACCACCTGGGCCTTTGGGCGCTCGGCCTGAGCCAGGTGCTATGTTAACACTTCGAGGATTCCTCTTCCCACAGGAGGAGACTGAGGCTAGGAGTCCAGAGTGCCAGCAGACGATCACACGCTACTAAAAGAATTCAAGCTCAAAGCCCGTGAGCTTTGCAATGAAATGTCATAGTTGCAAGTTTGTATCACTGTTGCCTTCAGCAATAAATAACTTAAAAATAAAGGGCACATCTTCCTCATTGTTTTAGACACAGTACAATGCTAGGCCCAGAGCTAATGCTCATGAATTATTTAATACACCTTAAAGAATGAGTGAATGGATGAGTGAATGAAGGACAGCACTCCAGAGCCTTGACTACATCACAGGACCAGAGCTGAAACTGTCTTCAAGCTGTTCCAGATGAGGCTCTACTACTGCTGTTAGGGCCAGATCACCTGGCACAGGGGACAGGGAGAAGAACTCCAGTGAAGATTCAGGTACAAGGCACCAGGCAAGTCAGCAAAATGTCTTTTCAGTAAACTGATTCCATCCAGGCCAGTGGTGGTGAACCCAGGGCACGTGTGCCGCAGCAGGCTGCACCACTGAAAGCTTTGCTGTGTTTTTCTTTTAATGTTTTGGGTTTGGTGCTGTTGTTGATTTTTTTTTTCTTTTTGTGTTTTTGTTTGTTTGTTTTTGAGACAGGGTCTCTCTGTGTAACCCAGACTAGCTTCGGACTTACAGTGATCCTCCTGCCTCAGCCTCCCAAATGCTGGGATTACAGGAGTGCGCCACCACACTTGGCCATGAGTTGTTTTTTTCTAAACTAAAACCTCAGCACTCAGGTCTAATTACAGTGTGGGCACTCTGTGATGAATAAGTGGGCTTTGGGTTACTGTTTGGGCTCTCGGTCTCTAACAGGTTCGCCATCATTGATGTCAATCGAATGGTTTTGCTTCACTTCTTTTCAAAATAACTGGCTGTCTTTAATAACTTCGTTTTTATTTTTCCCAGTGTAATCCAATGCTATACCATAAACATCCATGAAACATTTGCAATAGGAGCAGGAGCTGGAACACTACACACTTTCACAGGCTACAGGGTTAATCAGAACTCTTTTCCAAGGTGGGCCACTGGTGTACACCACGTCTACTCCCAGTTATTCAGCAGGCTGCTCAAGAAGGGAATCAGAGTTAGAGACCAACCCAGGTAACACAGATTCATCTCAACTGAAAAAAGAAAGAAAAAAAACCAGGTGTAGTGGTAGACCCCTATAATTCCAACACTCTGGGAGGCTGAGGCAGGAGGACTGCAAATTCCAGCCCAAATGTCTCATCTACTGTTCACCCCTGGCTCAGTTCCCTCCAGCCCTGTGGCCCCCTTGCTGTGAGGCTTTCTCTGACCATCTTACTGAAAATAAAACATTGCCCACTTCCCTGCCACCCTCCATATTCCCAACTTTTCTCTTTCTCCACCTAATAAATAGGCTATTTTTCCTCCTCATTTTGTTTACTGACATTCTTCCCCTACAAGTGTCAGCTCCAGGAGCATGGAACTTTCTGTTGGGTTTATTCTCTGTTACATCCTTCAACACCTAGATTGGTGACTAACAACGGGCCAGAGGCACTAAATGCACAGCTACTGAAGGAAGGAATAAATGAATTCATTTGGGTGGAACAAGCTTACTACTAGCAGCATTTACTCTGGCATCACAAATTTAAATGCACCTTAAAACTAATTCACTTGGCATTGGTCAATGACGATTACAATTTCTTGAGATTACATTTCTTGTCATTGCTTTTTCCTTAAATGACGCATGACTGTTATCTAAAAAAATTTTTTAAATGTCTTGCTGCCCGGGTCTAAATATTAGCAAATAATAACGTATTATCCCAAGTACCTCGATAATAATTTGCAAATGCACATTATTAATTTGTATACAAAGAAAAAAGTACTTAATTGCAGTCCTTGTAGTAAAAATAACTATACTGACGCAGGTGTGGTGGCTCTTGCCATAATCCCTGCTTTCAGAAGGCTGAGGCAGGAGGATTGCCATGAGTTTGAGGCCAGCCTGGACTACACAGTGGGTTTAAGACCAGCCTAAACTACTCAGTGAGACTTTGTCACAAAAAAACAAACAGAACAAAAACTATAATGATTAAGATAGAAGACCTGAGAATTCTCTTAAGAAAGAGTTCTGATTCTAAATTATTTTAACCTATTGACAAAATGAGCCCCTTGTTATTCTGATCACTGGATCACTAAACCATAGTTCTCAGTTTTCAATATTAAGAACCTGTGTCAATTTTTAAAACATTCAAAAAGAGCCTATGGTTCAAGAGAACATTATATTATTCCTTTTCTCTACAGGTTGATTTTTCTTCCCAATTATATTTTCTAGATTTTTGGCTTAAAGGCTTTGCGTGCACACAAGCCTTAGCAAAAACAAAGGCAGTCTGTGTGGGCAGGGGCTGTAGGGGCAGAACACTCACCTAGCACACATGGGGCCCTGGGTTCAAGCTCCAGAACTGGGAGAAAATGAACACACGAAAACAAACCACTTTGTGACCCAAAGAGGGGGAAAGTGTGCCAAAGCAATTACTGCAAAATGATGGCCTCTCTACCACGGCAGAAGAGGAGGAGGAGTCGTGCACAGATTGAGCGCATCCTGTCCCCATCTGTCACCTCCCGGGAGGTCAACCTCAGGAAATCTACCGTCGGGAAAGGAAGGCCCTGTATTCACGCTGGGACGCAGACCTTTTTCAGTTTTGAAAGCTGGCAGTGAAGGCCTCTCCGTAGCAGCATTTGTCTACAGCCTGGAGCGTGAACACAAAGCCCTCTATTCGGAGCCCTCTCTTCCAGACCCCACTGCACCGTGGGACAAACATTTCTCAGGAAATCGCGACTGTCACTGTGCTCTCCCCACAAATACAAACAGCTTTCATGTTTTCAATTCTAACTTAAAGGTAGAAATAGAGCAGTTAAATATTGCATTTTAAACTGGTGCCTTCTCTCCCTACAATAATGTTTGCATATTTCCAAAAGAACAACTGAAAATAACCCAGCAGTGAAAGATCAATCCTTCAAAGAAATTCTTCTTAAATATTCTATTGGCATAAGCAACTGCAAACAGAATAAAGTCAACAAAATAAGACAAAACAAAGAAAACAAATAACTTTAAAAACAAAAAAAAAACCTTTATTAATTCTTTTTTTTTGATACTGAGGATCGAACTCATGACTTCGCACATGCCAGGAAGGCACTTGTGCTGCTGAGCTAAATCCCCAGCCAGAATGACTTTCCAGGATGGCAAATCAAGAGCTTGGAGACAGACCTCGGTGGTGGCATGCTCAGAGCCCTGGCTGAGCCCCTGCCCCCCGGGGAGGAGGGAGAAGAAAATGCAGTCCAATTTAACATATTGCCCTGGTTAATGCAGGAAAGTGTTTGATGAGAAAAGCAAGGACGAGTTCCTGAAGGCTGCACAATCAGGCAGCTCCAGCCTGGGTCTCAGGCTTGACACTGCATGCTAACCTAGTGGCACCCTGCCCAACCCAGGGGCCACTCAGTAAGAATTTCTTTTTACTTCTTCTTCTTCTTCTTTTTTTGCCTTTTTTTGAGACAGGGTCTCGTCATGCAGTGCAGTCTGGCCTTCAGCTCACTTCAGCTCACTAGGCTTTCAGCCTAGGCTGGTCTCAAACTCACAACGATCCTCCTGCCTCAACCTCCCAAATGCTGGGATTACAGGTATGTGCCACCACGCCAGGCCTCCGGTAAGAATTTCTGAATGAGGAACTAAAACAAAACAAGAAGGAATGGGCAGTCTAATACAAAAAGGAAAACTCAGATCACTACATGATGTACATAACTGACAGTACAGATTATAAAATACTAGACATTGTCACAAATGACACAATACACTGTGTGTGTGCCTACACACACGCAAGTGTGCATATGTGTGAAAAGAAAGACGCTGGAGGGTACAGAGAGAGACTGCCCTCAGTAGATCCTCAGTGCAGGTTTCAAAACACAGAGCTGCACTGAAGATACCCAAAATTTCCAGATACATTCATGTTAAACTTTTATAGCACCCATAATTTTCTTCTGAAAATCAAGCAAACCAAAAACCAAAATGAAACTTTGGACCCATTTAAACAATACACCAAATATTTACATGGCATCAAATACTGTAAAGTACCAGATATTAAAGCAGGAAATGTTAACCGTGTTGAAAACACTGTGATCTACTAAGAAGAGAAGAGAGCATAACAATTAGAAACTTAGGGAATTACTGGGAACATGAGCAACAACAAAATCAAAGAGACTCACAATGGGAGAGGACCTCCGGACCAGCCTGGAGCACGCACCTTTTCCCACCCCCTCAACCCCCCACCCCTCGTAGTACCCCGGCTTTACCTTCGGGTCTTTTGCCGACAAGGAACTCACTACTTTTTAGGGAGGCCTCCTCCTTCCATGACTGGACAGTTATACTTGAAATAAAGTTATTCATTTTGACCCAAAAATCTGAATCCCTGTGACCTGCAGGGTCCTGTCCTGCTCTGCGAAGCCAAGTTCAAATGTGTCGCTGAGGACAAAGTCGGTGAATCCATTCTACAACATAACAGGGTGATTCAAACAGCAAAGCAAATCCACAGGGAAGTGTGTTCACACGATATGCTCAGAGAAGAGAAGTATTAACTGTTTCTTTATTATTGTTGTTTTTAATGTGCAGGGACAAAGTACAAGTGGTCAGACCGCAGACGGTCCTGGCTAGAAGCAAATGCCCAGGGCCGAAATGAGCAGGACTAATAGAACAGGCGATGACAGACCCCTGACGGCTCTGTGCAAATTACTGGCATTAAGTGAGATTATTCTGTACTGCAGAAAAAAGAGTGAATCTGAAAAGAACAGGCAGATCCACAAGCAGGACAGGAAGCTCTAAAATAAACCACCTCGGAAATGTAGAGCTGCTTAGCCTCACGAAGTTGATCTATTCCAACACCCTAATTTTATAGATGGAATAATTAAATCTGGAAGGAAAAGGTACCAATGACTATCTTTGTTCGTCCCTGTAATGAGTAGACATATCTGCTAACATTTTCCTGTTTTCTGCCGTTTTGCCCCCATCTCCTGTGAGAGGCCACCTAGGGTTGGATAAACCCAAAACTCAGCTCTCAGAGGGCCGAGACGGGATAATACGAGGTCCAACTGCCTGAGATCATCGAGGCTTCTCCCTGAGATCCACAGTAGACAGGATGTGGTCACACTGCAGGCCCAGCTCCTGCTACCCATGGAAACCGGCCAGGTGTGCTGCTGATCACGCTATTCCCATTCCCAGCCAGCGAGACAAGGAAGCAAAATCACCACTTCCTCCCCCACGCAATGCCTGCAGCTCCCCACGGCATCACATGGCCTGCTGGGGAAACCCAAATGCCCCCCACCAGTTTCTTTTGCACACACCTACACCTCTTCCTCTCACTTACCACGCAAGCTATGAAGGCAGAACCTGGGCCACTTCCCTCACTCCAGCTCCCAGGATCACCTAACTCTCTAAGGCTCTCTGTGTTTTCTTTCTCCCTTTTTTTTTTTTCACATTTAAAATATCAGTGTAGCCAGATGTGGTGGTGCACAACTGTAATCCCAGCACTTGGGAGGCTGAGGCAGGAGAATCACCCTGGGTTCAAGGCCAGCCTAGGCTACACAGTGACATCCTGTCTTAAAAAAAACCACAACAAGAAAAATAAAACCAGTGTCTTGAAACTGCAGCCCTAGCTGGGTGTGGTGGTGCACAACTGTAACCCCAGCACTTGGGAGGCAGGGGTAGGAGGACTGCTGTGAGTTCGAGGCCAGCCCGGGCTACAAAGTGAGCTCAAGGTTAGCTTGAACTGCATAGTGAGACCCTGTCTCAAAACACAAAAACAACAAAATGTAGCCATGTCCCAGAAACAGCTGCATTTTGAGAGGGCACACTATTAAACATAAGGCACCAGGTTCCAAAACAGTGCCTGTGGCATGACATTGAAACAAGACAACAAAAACCCTGCAGATGGAGCCATGAAGTCTGAAGGTATTTAAATCAAGTACCCCAAAAAACTCACGCAAGTGTCAATAAAAGGAACAGATGAGAAACAGCAAAGAGAACACTAGCAATTTGTATATGCTTTCATCTAACTTGTAGTATTGTGTGATTGTAATTTGCGCAATCAAATTCTTGGACCAAAAATAGAAGGAAACAAAACCACTTTAAAGTGCTAACACAAGTGCAAGAATCAGTTCGTGAACCACCGACGGTGACACTGCCCCAGCTCCTGGAATCCCAAAGTTAGAAAGGACCAGAGCTCCCTTGGTCTGCCCTGCATCCATTTCTTTATCTACCATTATTAGTTTGCACTTCTTCTAATCAAACCAACAAATGAGAACATTATTACACTGCTCATACATTCTGTAAGTTAGAAGGGAGGTTTGAATAAAATGACAACCAGTTGTCCATAAATTTTTTTCTTTTTCTACTTTTTTTGGAGACAGGGTCTTGCTATGTCGTCCAGGCTGGCCTTGAACTCATAGCAATCCTCCTGCCTCAGCCTCCCAAGTGCTGGGATTACAGGCGTGTGTCACCACGTCTGGCCAACTGTATAAACTGTTACTTTATTAAATTGAGAGTTGTATTTGAATTTATCACGCAACTGATGTTCCACCCCAAGAAAACACACCTTAAAAGGACACATAAACTTGGGTATCAATCTTATCCTCTAAAACTGCTCTTGCCTGTAGCACTTTCCTTTGTCAATGCAACCTCGATCCGCCATCCAGAGGCGTCTCAGTTCTGCCGTCTTGCTCACTTTCCAGATCCAGTCACATCCAACACAGGCTCCATCCTTCCTCTTCAACAGCTTTTCCAAGAGTCCCTCCTCACCGACCCCACGGCCACTGCCCATCCCAACCACCCTTCGAGCCCACCACCCTCTGAGTGCCCCATGGCCCTCCCCAAGACGCCGCACCTTCTGAGGGCAGTGAGGAAGTGGGCTCTGACATCCCTCAGCCTGCAGCCTCAGAAGGTCCCGCCTCTTGAAGCCCCAACATGGCAACGGCCACCTTTCCTCTAGGAGGATTCTTTTTTGTTTTTGGTATGGTTTTTTTTTTTTTTTTTTTTTTTTTTTTTTTTTTTTTTTTTTTTTTTTTTTTTTTTTTTTTTTTTTGAGATTTCCTTGGCAAAGGCTGAGGATTTTATTCTCCAGGAGTGTGAGATAATAAACTTGTGTTTTTTAAGACCCTAAGTTTGTGGTAAGTCACTATGGAAGCCACAGGAAATACCTGCAAGAATGCACTGTGATAATAACTATGAATCCCTGACGAGAAGACTGCATTCTGCTTTCAGGACCAGGGAACAAGGAATCACCAGACCTGGCTCTCTTCGGGAGTCAACGACAGAGGGGCAGGTTCCAGGCAGCAGTGGGGCCCAGCCAGAGGGGCCGACCCCCGGCAACCTCTACCCCAGTACTTTCTGTCTCTGCTAACTTGTCTGTTTAAGAGTTTTCATAAACTATTTACCCTTTTGCATTTGGCTTGTTTACTTGGCATGATGTTTTGATGTTTTCAAGTTTTCTCCACACTGTGGTATGTAACAGAACTTCAGTGTTTTTTGTTTGTTTGTTTGTTTGTTTGGTTTGTTTTGTTTTTTGAGACAGGGTATTGCTGTATAGTTCAAACTGGCCTTGAACTCACTAGGTAGCCCAGGCTGGCCTCAAATTCACGGTGATCCTCCTGCCTCAGCCTCTTGAGTGCTGGGATTTCAAGTGTGTGCCACCACTCCCAGCCTCGATGGGTTTTAGGAATAAGAATTTTTATAAAAACCAGAGAAAAGTCCTGCAAATCACCTACACCTCAGTGGAGCCCCATACAGAGTTGGTTTTTTTGTTTGTTGGTTCTTGTTGTTTCTGAGACAGGGTCTCACTATGTCGTTCCGGCCGGCCCTGAACTCACTTACGTAGCCCAGGCTGGTCTCAAACTCACAGCAATCCTCCTGCCTCAGCCTCCTGAATGCTGGGATTATAGGTATGCACCACCACGCCTGGCTTCATATAGAGGTTAATTATTTTTACTATTTTCTTCACGGTAAAAATGAGCAATATATCTCTGAATTATTTTAAAGATCAAATGAGATAAGATGCAAGCCCCCAAACACAGCTACTGTTTCATTTCTTCCCTGGTTTCCCACCCCGAAATGAGCTGTGGCAGTGGCCTCCACACTTTCCCAACAGCCTCTCCTCCTGAGCTCATGTATCCTCTCCTCCAGCCATAAGCTCTCCTCCAGTGTAAGGAACTGTTTAACCCTAAGACCACACAACTCTTCACGCTTTCCTCTCCTTCAAAGCCACAACTCTGGGCAGAACTTTCTGCATAAGAAACACCTTCACTACACATTTCAATATGCAAGGAACTGTTATGTTTTCAAATGTGGAATGCAGCCGGGCGTGGTGGTGCACTCCTGCAATTCCAGCACTCGGGAGGCTGAGACAGGAGGATTGCTGTGGGTTCGAGACCAGCCTGGGCTACAAAGTAAGTTCAAGGCCAGCCTGAACTGCATAGGGAGACCCTGTCTCAAAAATAAATAAATAAATAAATAAAACATCAAATTTGAAATGCAATATCCAAAAGTACAAGCTTTAAGGGGATGAAAGGACAGGATATCTGTAAACAAAAAAATCCTGACGAAAACCTTGGAAGTACGCCGGTTCCTTCCACACACAAACGTGGCAGATGCGACGGAAGGCTGTAGCATCTGGCTAAGTGGTGCCTGAGAAATGCCTTGGTCAGAAACGAACCCTGAACTGAAAAAAAAAGAAGGAAAAGGAAAAAAGGAAAGCTCCAAATGTATGCACCTGGGTCAAAACCAAAGATGTGATTGAAGTGATCTTGAAAATTGTTTGTAAACCATTTCCAAAAGCATAGACTGATAAGTTAGATTTGTATTCGTTTCATTACAAATGTAAATATTCCTTCTTTAAAAACAAAAGAAGTTCAAATAGTTCAGGCAAATCAGCTGAGTATTCACGTTTCCATCATGTTCATTCAGAGATTAGAAAAGGAGTCTAGGGGTTCCCCCCATAAGATTTTGTGACTTCGAATCTGCAGACATAAAATAAGCTGACAATCTGTCAGAGTGTAGGAGAGATAAAAATGAATCCCGTTTAAAGATAAAGTCAGGGAATTTAAATGGCTTTCATCAGATCCCTAATTTGATCATCTCTAAAACTATACAAGTAAATGTTTGCTCTTTGAAATGATTGACAGCCCTGAAGAAGTTCCGAGAGGAAGAGCAGCATGATGCCCAGGAAGCAGTTCAACAGCTGGTCCCTCGCCGAGGGGTGGGAGTCGGGGTCAGGATCGCAGTCAGGGTTGGGGCTGGGGTTGGGGATGGGGGCCTGGGTTGGGGTCAAGGAAAGGAGCCTGCACTGGGTTGAGGAGTCCTAGCACTCTGCCGCGGTGCCCTGGCTGCGGACAGCACCATGGCTACCAGAATGCTGACTCACTCCTTTTGAAGGTAACTTTTTAAGCTCTGAGTTTTAAATGGCAGCCATTTCGAAGGAAAACATTTTAACTTTCAGATCTAGGGTATTTTTATGGATACACACTTTCAGTTGACAAGTTATTTCAGAATCGCAACTGTTCTTCCAACACTGTTTTGGCCCAGGTGACAGACACAAAGCACTGATTTCCGCACATCCCAGACCACCAGCAGCCAGGCCCTGCGTGCAACTAACCAGGCAGGTGGGCCCCTCAGTCCCGCAGGAGAAAGCATTATGGATGAGATCATAAACCTGCTGTCAGGGCTTCTAGCTGCCCAGAGGACAATGAGCAGGAGAACATTATCAAGATGGAACAAGTCATCCTCTCTCCAGCTACTTGGTGCTTTCCAGCATCTTCCTCCTGAACAGAATTACAGCAGTCACACAACTCAGCAAAGGCAAAGCCCTCCACAGTGCCGGGCCAGCGCAAAAAGCAACCGGGCCTTTGGAAGAAATAACTGAAAAATTCTGATTAATTCATTCTCTTGATCTCTCCCCTGCATTCTTGTCATCGCAGGACCCAGCCTTGGAAGGAGGCTGGCAGCCTTGCTGGGTCCCAACTCTGGTAAGCAGGATGATCCAAGAAGAAGCTGCCCCAACACCCCTTTTGGACATAGCGCAGTAGCTTTCTGTTGGCGTTCCCATACACAGGTCCAGCTATTTTTCAATGAATCATATTTGTTGGAAGAACTTCAAAATAAGCCAAAGATTTCTCTTCTACTTGGCTTTATAGTTATAATACAAAAAACATTTTTTTTCCTGATAACGAACGAAACTTTCTTTGAAGAATCAGAGCATTCACAAAATGGTTTTCAACAATGTCTTCTACATGACATCATCAAAATACCTCAGTTTGCACAATTATGTTGAATTTACTTTTCAAAGAGCAAACATTACTGATTGAAACTCACTAAGCTCATTTAAGTAGCACTCAAACTAAAAGTACATAGCCATGCTTAAAGGACCAAAATAACAGGTCTTGTCACCAAATAACTAGAATAATAATTATTAGATTACCCTAAATACATTTGCATATAATTATATAAGCCAATTTATTAAGAACCTTAAACTGAATTTTATTTATGTTAAATGTAACTCAAAATATACATGAGGTCAAGTGGCAGTTGCTAAAAAAAAATAATCCTGATAAATTTTTGTTAACCTCCTGCTACACAGAATAAAACTGCTCTAAAATTTTATAGAAAAATGTATATAATTGGTATCTATACTACTCTACATTAGGAAACCACAAGCATTCTCATTACCGTTGACAAAACTAATACAGGTAGTCACTTCACACATCCTCATTTTCTTAGTCTTTCTCTGACACCAACCAATACTGAATAGGTGAATGCTTGATCCAGTAGAAATTGATTCTTCCATAAAACACTTATTGCATAACTACTATGTGCTAAGCTAGTGTTAACGACTTTGGATTTGATATGCACTAAGCTTTCTTCAAGTTTTTATATTAAGCAAAGCAATCCAACCACAGAAAGACAAAGACCTCATGATCACCTTCAAATGTGGAATCAAAAAGTTCATCTCATAGGAGAGCAGAATGGATGGTAGCTACCAGAGGCTGAAGTGGCTAGGGGCAGGGCAGGTTGGAAAGATGCTGCTCAAACACACACAATTAGAGGTACACGGTAGAATAAGTGTAAGAGAGCTGTTGTACAGCACGGTGACACAGTTAAGGGCGATAGATTGTATTTTTGAAAAATGCAGAGTGGGTCCCAAAAAAGCTAACCATGTAAGCTAATGCATTTGTTAACTGGTTAGAGTTCATCATTTCCCAATCTATATACCTCAAAATATCATGCTGCACACAATACATACATACGATTTTATTTAAGTCTAGGTAAAGTAAATAAACAGCTAAGCAATTCCTCGCCTGAAAAATCCATGGTCTATTAAAGGCAAAAGACAGCCGCGTCAAGGCTGACTGTGCAGGGTATATGCAACAACACAGACGATTGAGCAGGCCCCTTTAAAGCAAGCAGGAAGGTCAACGCACAGCTACGGCCCATGTTTGAAAAAGTCCCCCTCCTTTATTAAGGAGAGGGTGGCCTGGTCTTGTATGGTTTGCATTTCACCTTGGCAAAGCACAGCTGGTAGGTGAAGACAACATCAAAACATCTCTGAGAATTACCACCATCATCCTGATTCCTCGCTTCCGCCAACGGTAGCATCACTGCATTTAAACATGCCAGCCAAAGACCTAATCTGAGCTGGAAAACAGAAACAAGTCCAGCTGTCCTTAAGACCAGACACAGACATGGCAAGAAAAGCATCATCTAGAAATCCACAACCTGATACACAGAAATGGTATTTCTAGTTGGGTTTTTAACCATATGCACTACATGAGTTTTTTTCCTTCCTTAGGCAAGGGAATAAAAATAAGATCCGAAAACATAAATACTTACTATATTGCATACTAAAGTGAAGGCAGGTTGAACAGATAGATCATAAATCACATCTTTTAATTGTAAAGCCATAAAAAAAAGCTCTTCCCCTCCGCAAAAACAAACTTACATTATTAGAAAAAGATTCCTGATACTATATGCCTAATATCTAAGACGCTACCATGCACCTGAAGACGGAGGCTTGGCACACCGAAAGGCAGTGGATATGTGCACTAACATTTATACTTGTTTACTTGTTCCTCACAGCACCTAGAACAATATGTATGTTCTTACAAGAGCTTGATGGCAGATCAAAGCTCATTTATTACCTTCCTCTAGCATACAGTCACCCTTTGAAAGAAGCCAAATACCAAAAGATTTAAGAGGACAAACGTCTTCCGTGGCCCATTTGTGATATTCCGGTGTGGTGAACACAGGCGTTTCAACCTGCAGGGCCTCCTCTGAGATCCCTGTTGCCCGCGTCTTTCCACACAGCGTCCCCGCAGAGCAGACCGCCGCGAGGGGTTCCGGTCCCCGCTCAGGGTGACCTCCTGAGATGTGGGCTCAGAGGTGAGCCCACGGCAGATGGCCCAGCAAAGTTGTGTGTCATGACGAGCACGACTAAAGCCGAGGGGAACCAAGCCTGCCAGGTTTTGTCAGCTGGAATTGGCGAGTTCTCCTAAGAGGGGTCCCCTGTCACCGTGAGCGGTCACACTGCACAAAGCCAAGGGGCCACTGACCCTACATCTGGGAGGTCCCCGGGCACGCACCCACTCATCAGCTCTGCGGATCTCAGGGTTGTCACTAAAACCTAGGCAGGAAATGATAGCAGTTTGGGAAGTTTAATTTATTCCTCCCCAGCCAGTTCGACGCTGCAGGACTCAGGGGACTGTCCCTCCCCCGCGGGCTCCCCAGTCCCCGCTGACACCTTCATTCCGCGGACAGGTTCTCTCTCGAGGGGAACACAATGGACTTCCCCGTCTTCTCCGGCCAACAAAGGCTGGGAGCCGCAGCCCCGCGCCCGTCCCTCCCGCCGCGGCCGCCGCCGGCGACCCACCTCGCGGAGCTGCTCCAGCTCCTGCTTGAGGCTGTCGTACTCGGCCTCCAGCTCGTCATACTGCTGCTTCAGGGTCAGCTTCTCCTCCAGCACCACCAGCCCGTACTCGGCCGCCTGGATCTTCTCGTGGGTGGTCTCGCTGAGCTCGCGGGTCAGCCGCTCGATCTCGGTCTTGTAGTGATCCACGCTCTGCAGCGGCTCCTCTGCGGCCATCGCCCCGGCGGGGGCGCGGGCGCGGGGCGGGGGCGCGCGGCGCGGGGCTACGCAGGGGGCCCGGCTGCGGGGCGCGGCATGGCCGCGCGTGGGAGCGTCGGCCGGGGGCTCAGGCGCGCGGCCGCCACGGCCCGCAGTCCCCGCCGCGCCACCTGCTCTGCCGCGCAGCGCCGCTGCAGCCGCAGTCGCCGCGCCGCTTGCGCCCGGCCCGGCCCGGCCCGCGGGGGGCGGGAGCGGATGCAGTCGGCGCAGCGCGGGGGCGGGGGCGGGCCCGACGGAAGCACAGGCGCCACCGAGGCCACCGCGGGCTGCACCGCCGGGCACGCGCGTCGGGCTGCGCACGGCCGCCCCCTGGGGCACGAGCTCCTCCGGTGCGGACGCCCCACCCGGGATCTCAAGCTGCAGAGCGAGCCCGAGCTCACCGAGAGGCAGCTTCTCCAAAGAGAGCGACCTGAAGCCGCCGCGGGTCCGGGCTCCACACAGCGCGGATGCTGCTTCCAAAGCCTCCACGCGCGCCCTCCCTCGGCTTCACAGTCTGGCCTGGTCCACCTGCTCCTCTCTCATCGGAGAACTCCAGCGTCCCCCAAGTCAGGCTTGCTTACAATTGCCTGCGCTGCCTCTCCCAGGCTTTGCTGTGCCCGACTCGTCACAAGATCGTTGTCTGCTGGGGAAAACGTTTCTGTGAGTCCTGCGCGCAAAAGCTTGCGTGGGTCTACCAGGGAAGCGCCTTCCTGTATGGGTTTCCAGTAAAGGAAAACCGCGTAAAGTCCCTATAAAAGGTAGCAGAAATACCCCCCAAGAAAAACGTTAAGTAATAAGAGCAAGTTCTGGAGACCAAGCCTTGTTCTGAGCATGTTCCCTGCACTCTGTCCCGTTCTAACGACAGGCCTTTGATGTGGGGGCCACTTCAGGGGCAGGGAGGTTGGGTGCTTTGCCCAATGGCAGGCATCTCTTAAAGAAGGGGGAGCTGAAATGTGAATGGTAAATCCAGAGCACTACACAGGATCGTCAGGTTGGCTCCATCTTCACACGGTCCTCATGGAAAGCCAGCAACCAAACAGTACAGGCTTGTAAGATAATTGCCCTCATCAGTATGAAGAGTATGGCAAGGCCCCAAAAGGAGGTGAAAGTGGGGTGGAGGTGGAAGAGATCAGAGTGGGGAAGAGGCAAGCGATGTGGGGTCCAGGAAGAGAGAAGCCAGTCTGCCCCTCCCGCAGCCAGCAGAAGCCATGTTGGGTCTCGGAGGAGTACAACAAGAAGCCAGTTTGCCCTTCCTGTAAGCCATGCAAACGGTTCAGGGCCCAGGAAGAGAGAAGCCAGTTCACCCCTCCTGTGAGCTGACTGGTGTGCGGGCTGAGAATCAAGAACACTGCCCGCCCCCATAAGCAACCAGCTGGTTCGAAGGACAGGCTGAGTTGATACAAACTGAGGTTCAAAAACAACTAAATGCTTGTATTGTTTAATTGACTTTGCAGGACTAAAGCCAGTAGTTTGAGCATCTATTAGGAGGAGAACATTGTTCCGATTTATTGTTTTGATTTATTTAATGTTCTGTTTTGATTGGTTTTATTCTGTTTTGCTTATTTGATTTTACTATGTCTGATGGTGTGGACAGCTATTGGACGAGGGACATTATGGTAGCCATTGTGGGTTTCCTATTATCCTGTTTTGAAGTTCTGAATCACTTTCACTGTTTTGTTTTGATTGGCTTTATTCTGCTTTATTTTGTTAGGTTTTAGTCTCTTTAAAATAAAAATAAAAACAGTGGGAAAGAGATGAGGGTCAGGAGCAATCACAGGGCTGGAAGTAAGAGGAATGACAAGAGCCCTTCCTTCCACAGGAAGGGCTCCTCCCCGGCTCCTCTCTCGCTCCTAGCAGGAGGCACTTACTCCAGAGATCTTTCCCATGGCCAGGAGGCAGTTAGCAGACCTGGGTTTTCTGAGCTGGAACATGGAACTCAGCTTTCCCATCTACTTTACACAGTAAAGAAGGCAACTAATGGTGTGGCAGGGACAGCAAATGATAGTCTCTTCCAATGCTCTAACAGACTTTCTAAAGATAGCTTGCCTTGCTTGAAAAAACCAGAATATTCTCTTGCAAATAACTGATACAAACAAATCACCTGCTGTGAAGTCCAATCTCCAGCTCCCAGAGAGGCAGGATAATGACCACTTCATTCCAGTGGTGCTTCCTTGACCTCACACTCCAAGTAAGAAGCTCCTCCCATGTACACTGTAGCATCTGTCTTCTTGTCCCACTAAAGAATGGTCATGAACTGCCAAAGAGAAGGAATGAAACTCACTTAACTTGCTTTCTTTCCAGTATGTCTCTGGCCATTCCTCACTCCACAAACTAACCACAGACCCAATGGAGTAGTTGCCTGGGCATGTTCCCTGCATTCTGTCCTGTTCTAACTTAGAGTAGTTGCCTGGGTCTCCCTGCCTTTTGGATAGAACTAATGGAGTTTGCCTCCGTGACACTCCTTTTCTAAGTCTCAATTGCTGCCCATTCTCTGTGCTCTGTGCTGCCGTTTTTCTGACTGATAACCTTAGCACATTCAGTCTGACTTCATCTGGGAACATACACTGTTCTAACACTGTAAGGTCTTGCTCAATCTTAAACATTGGGATCTCACTCGAAGAAGGTAAGCCTATGCCCTTTCCAACACTGCAAGTTACAATTCCATCTTTTTCTCAGATATACATCTACATGTGTTTTATGTATATCAATGACAAGTACACAGGAAATAATTTCTTTAACTGTTCCTAAAGTAGGATTCCTTCAGACTGCTTCATCCTAATCCAATTATTTGGGAAACTTTATTACTTATAAATGTTTATGAAAAATTGTGTTTCCTGACCTAGTTTGTCAAACCAATCTTACTAACTTTGTCAGCATAAACATTGCTTTGTCTTCGATCGCTCTTTAGTTCACTCATTAAAGTGTTTATCAAGTACCCGCTATGTACCAGATGCAGTAGTGGACACTGCAAAATCAGTGACCAAGAAGTTGTCGGTGGCCCCTGATATTATGATGCTTTTGTTGTAGAAGGCCCAGACTAAACAAACAAAAATCAAACAACAACAAAAACCCAAAAGAGTGATCACTAGAGTCATTCCAAATTGTGGCTTTGGCAGCTAGGGTTTCACTAGTGGTTAAATCCTTGCTACTCAACACCCAAATCCTGCTACTCAAACCCAGCCCCCTGCAAGTCTACTTGAGTCATATCCAGATTTGGCACTTACTATATGCTACTTCTTGTTCAATTGCCTTAACCTAGGCAACATAAAGTTTTTAGAGTAAAACAAAAGACTAAGGCAAAAAGAAAAAATAACAGGATGATTGATAAGGATATCGCTGAATATGTGACACTGAACTGCCCTGTTATCTAGACATGCCAAATGTGAGAAAAGAGCTTTCCATGAAGAGAGAATGGCATATGAAAAACCTTAAGGCAGAAAGGAGTTTAACGAATGCACAGAATAAAATCAGAGAGGCTGAGGCTTCATGAGCAGATGGAAGATGGCCCATGACACCATCAGAAAGACTAGCAACACTAGTGAGAGAGCGAATTGTGTCTGCTTTGCAGGTCAGGAGATACTTGGGTTTTATTTTCAGGACAGGAGAAGCATTTGGTTATTCTTTGGATAGGGATATTGTGAGAGTATTGCTATTGAGTGCAAAAAAAGATTGGAGTAGCAAAGATAGTAGAGTCAGTTATATGAAAGCTATCACTGTTGCTATCCAAGACAAAGATGCCATGGGCCAAGGTGTTGGCAGTGGGGGAAAGAAGTAGGTGGATTTGGGATAATGGGATGGGAGGGAATGAAAAGGCAGACCTCCTGGGACCTGGCTAGATACTGGATGCAATATAAGGCAGTAGGGAGAAGAAAAAGAAGCATAAAGAAAGCCTGACTTCTAACTTGGGCAGTGAAGATGGCATGGCATTTAGTTAGAAGGGAAAGTTAGGTGGTTCCATTTAGTTAGATGGTTTGCCATTTGGTTAGATGGTTTGCTGGTTGGTTTGCTAATTGGGACAGATTCAAGAAATGAAAAGCTCTATTTTTTTTCTTTTTTCTTTTTTGAAACAGGGTCTCACTATGCAGTTCAAGCTGCCCTTGAGCTCACTTTGTATATCAGGCTGGTCTTTGTATATCAGGCTGATCTTTGTATATCAGGCTGGTCTTGGGAGGCTGAGGCAACGATCCTCCTGCCTCAGCCTCCCAAGTGCTGGGTACCACCACATACAACTGAAGAGCTCTATTTTGAACATGCAGTATTAAGTTTGAAACATTTGAAGAGAAATATTGGGAAGATAATCTGATGTAAGACTCGAATCAAGAAGAGATTTTTGAAAGTATGACTCTTTTCCTTTGGATCATTTGTTTAAATCCATAGAAATGGATGAGATCACTCAAGGAAAAGGGTAAGTAGGATGAGAAGGAATCCAGAATCTAGCGCAAAGGTTCCCTGCTAGAGGTTGGACTGACCATGGAAAGCCAGCACAGAAAGCTAAGTGCGACCAGGGGGTGTGTGGGAGGACAGTCAGGAGGGAAATGTTTGTAAGGGACCAAAAGTGGGAGCGTTCAAGGAATGAGGGAGTAGGAGCAGCCAGTGCTCAAAGCCAAGTAAGAAAAACCCACAGAACGTCACTGCACTTGGCATCTAGGGGGTGGGTAATGTTGATGAGCTGTTTGTGTGGAACAACCAGAGCAGAAACCAGACTGTAATTCATGGAAGCATAAAGCAAAGTGGAGATGGCCTGTGCGCCCAGAAGTGGTGGAGGGGAGAGGGTGCGATGAAGAGGTGAGCCTGTGGGACACTGAGGGAAATCCGCCCTTCAGGAGCTCCTCACATGCCAAGGCTGCCGTGCCCAAGGCTTTTGTGGCCAGGACTTCAACTTCAGGCTACTTAGACACCAGCCTTCAAAACAGCTGCCCCTGCACTGGATGGGTAGAACTCGGGGTGCTCCCTCTGCATCCCTCTGCTCAGGTGGCTTCCCAAGCCCTATAAGCTGGCCTTGTTGGGGATTAAACCTAGGCTACACCCAGCCCTTTTTAATTTGTCATTATGAGATGGTGTCTCACTAAATTGCCCAGGCTGGCCCAGAACTTACAATCCTCCTGCCCTAACCTCCCAAGTAACTGGGGTGACAGGCATGCACCACTACACAGGGCTTTTCCTTCTCTTTCAAGATGGTGGTTAATAAAAGCAAGAATGTATTATGCCAGGAAACAGAACAGCCAAATAGCTGACCTCTCCTTACTTTACATCTCCAAAATCAGTGGCCAAGAGGTTCTCTCTGATTGCTGGAGCTTTTTCTTAGTCCCACATTCCACTTTGTCATCTCCCACTGGGTTCACTGAGTACCCAGTTTAAATTGAGATTGCATTTTTAAATTGTTTTTCTTCTTTTATCTTTGATTTGCAGGAGTACAATAATTCTATGCATGTTGGATTACATTTTCTCATCTGGTTTTTATTTTGCTCTCTAAATGGTGATCACTTCAAAATTCTTAATGATCCTTCTGAGGTCATCGTCATTTACTTATTTGGGAGACAGTCTTGTGTCTCTTATTATTAATTCCTTCCTCAATATTGAGTCTGTTCACTATCTATTTCAGCTGAAAACAACCTCAAAATTTACAGCACAGTTCAGTACACAGGATAATATAACTTATTCTTTCTGTAAAAGAAGAGTAACAAATCCTCACTACTGTTTATTATCCCTTTAGACGCTGCCCACTGACCAGCCTTAATTTTCTTTGTCTGTGGCAGTGTCCTGAGTCACCTGTTTCAAAACAAGTCCTCTTTTCATAAATCGCATTTCAAAGAACACATCGGTGAACAAAACTCTATGCAAGCAGCTAGAGTGATACATCCATCCAAAGTCTTACAAAGTTCCATGGATCAGAGACGTTGAAGATTGTTTCGAATAAATTTTTTCACTATCTGCATCAAAACCCCAGCTGAAATTTTAAAAGCCTGCATTGAGAGATGCTGTGAAAGCCCCATGGTTGCTTAGCTTCCTCCAGAGGGCCAGAAGTAAGAGGAGCCGTGGGGAGGGGATGCGCGGATCACACTGATCCCAAGAGGACAAGGAGACAGGAACTCAGGGACACTGATGGGAAGGTTGCTAATGAGCGACAGCAGGGACCAAACGGCAGGTGAAGAGCTGCCTCTCGACATCTGTTCCTTCCTTTCTCCATAGTAATAGAATCTCCCGTTTCTTGCTGTGCATATGGTCATAAAGTAAGTGTGGCTACTAACCTCAGTTACTAAACTCAGTAACCTGCACATAACCAAGATCTGACTAAGTGGATTGAAGCAGAAGGAATGTGTACAATTCCCTGTTGGCAGGAATGAACATTGAAAAACTAGTACTCCAAGAGCCATCCTGGCTGCCAAAATAATTTGGATTATGAAAGTCACATAGACTGAGTAACAAGACAGAAACATTTTGGTTCCTCAGATCTGGACAGGGCAGGTGGGATAAATGGCCTTAATGTTTCTAAATCAACAAAACCCCTGTAAGGTGACTTTTTTAATTAGATGAAATAAAGAAAAAATTATAATTGAGAGTATCAGTTTAGTGTTTATTTTTCCATCCTGACTACAAGGACAGTGTAACTAAAGCTGAGAGTGACACTAGAAATCATGTATTCTGGTCATTTTTTCAAAAGTTTAATTGAGGTATAGTTCACATGCCATAGAATTCACCTATTTAAAATGCACAACCTGATGGCTTTTAATTTGCAACCATCACAAGAATCAATTTTAGAACATTTCTGTCACCTCAGAAAGAAACCCTGTACCCTTTAGCTAGCATCCTCCTGTTGCAACTTATATGCAGATATCCCCCAAAGCCTCATGTGTTCCTATGTAGCAGTTTGGGGAGGTCGCTGGATCATGATGGGGTGTGATGCTGGATTTGAGTGTGTGAATGTGGATTAAAGGTGTGTGATAACTGGATTAATCCACTGATTGGTTTAGCATGGTTCTGGGTGTGGATATTGGAAAGAGCCACCTTGGGTGTGGGTGACAGCAGACAATAGGCTTGTAGCCTGGATGGAATACAAAGGGAAAGGGAGGCTCACTTCACTACTTGCTGCCTTCTACCTGCCACACCATGTACTGTTTCTCCTCTGCGATGCCCCTCTGCCATGCTACCTTGTACTAGAGCCAGCTGACTACAGATTGAAACCTCTACAAACTATGAGATAAAATAAACTTTTCCTCCTTTAATTTGTGGGTGTTGGGTATTTTGTCACAACAATGAGGAAGTAACTGAGACACTCATTCCATCTCCTAACCCACACTCTTTAACAAACTACTGACATCTTATTTCTCTGCAGATTTTCTTAATCTCAATATTTTAAATAAATAGAATCATATATAGTCTCTTACAAATCATTTTTCTTTTTCACTTAGCATAATGCTTTCAAGATTAATCCACATATAGCTCATATCAGTACTGCCTTCCTTCTCATGACTGTAGAACAGTCCATTGGCAGGGTATACTACATTTTTTTCTCCATTCACCAGTTCATGGAACTTTGGGTTATTTCTACTTTTGGCTTTTTACGAATGATGCTGCTTTAAACACCATGCACAAATTATTGTGTGGATATATATTTTCATTTCTCTTTTGTATACTTACCAGTGAAATTGGTGACTTCTAAGTTTAAGCTTTTTCAGAAATTTCAGATTGTTTTCCAGGTGGCTAAACTATTGTACATTTCCAGAACAAGTAAATGAGGGGTTCAGCTTCTCCACATCTCAGAAACACTTGTTATTATCTGATCTCATTTTATTCTAGCCACACTGCTAGATGTGAAGTGGTGTATTATAGTTTTGACTTGTATTCCCTGGTGGCTAATAGTGTCTTTTCAAATATATTTTGACCATTATTGTATCTTTGAGAAGATGCCTGTCCAGATACTTTGCTCATTTTAAAAAAAAAAATGGGTTATCTTTTTATTATTGACTATGCAAGTTCTTTATGTATTTTAGATATGTCCTTATCAAATATCTGATTTGCAAAGAATTTTTCTTGTTGTGCAGGTTGTCCTTTCATGTTTTTGACAATTTCCTTTGAAGTACAAGCTTTTAATTTTGATGATGGTCATTTTGTCTATTTCTTTTCTTTTCATGGTTGTGATATCATATCAAAAAAATTGGTAACAGGGTACAGTGCCACCTGCCTGTAATCCTAGCTACTCAAAAAGTTGAAGCAAGATAATCACAAGTTTGAGACCAGCCTGGGCAATTTTGTATTGCCCTGTGTCAAGATAAAATTAAAAAGGACTGGTGATGTAGCTCAGTGGAAAAGCACTTGCCTGGCATGCCTGAGGCCCTGGCTTCAATCCCTAGGACTGCAGGGAGAGAAAAAAATCCATCACTAGATAAGAGGTCATGAAGATTTAGAGCAATAGTATTTTTTGGTGGTGGAACAGAGGATTGAACCCTAGGCATTATGCATGTGAGGCAAATGTCTACCACTAAGCTACCTCTGAATTCCTAAGCCTATGTTTTATTCTAAGAACTTTTATGGTTTTAGTTCTTATATTTAGGTCTCTGATTCATATTAACTTTTTTGTTTTCTTGTGCTGTGTTGTGTTGTGTTTCGTCCTCATATCTTGAGACAGGGTCTCACCGTGTGGCCCAGGCACCCTCAAACACTCAGTGCCCCCACCTCAGCCTCCCAAGTGCTGGGATTACAGACATGTCACAGCCACCACACCTCGTTACTCAGATGACACTTTCTCGCTGTGGAAGAATGGTGGAAGGATGGCAGGGGAAAGCCTAGCTGACTCCCCTTACCTCCTTTATAAGGTAGAACCTTCATGATCTAATTACACTAAGAGCCTGAGGGTTACATAGGGATAAGTTCCAGCATGACTTTTTGGGGGGAACAGAAATATTCAAACTATCCAAAACTCTGTGTGTGTGTTTAGTTTTTTGTTTTTGTTTTTTGTTTTTGTTTTTCAGTACTGGGTACTGAACCCAGGGCCTTTGCACAGAGCAGCATCCCCAGCTACCTCCTCTCCTCTCCCCACGTTGAAGGCAGAGTCTTGTTAAATTGCCCCAGCTGGGCTCAAACTTGCAACCCTCCTGAATCAGCTTCCCAGAGTGCTGGGATTCCCAGTGTGCATCACCTTGTGGTACTTCAAAATTGTCTTTATTTGTATCAGCACCACGGTGCCTTGGTTACTATTGCTTTGTAGCAGTTTTGAAGTGGAAATTGTGAGTCCTGTATTGTAACATTTTGCCAGACAGGTAGACGTCCCAGAGGATAACCAGAAGAGAGATAAAGCAAGAAGGAGACTGTCTTTACCCAAGATGCTAAAGTAAAACCTAAGTAAAGGTCATCGTGGAGCAGGGGATATAGCTCAGTGACATAAGCACCTGCCTGACAAGTGCAAGGTTGTGATTTTGATTCCCGGTACCCCCCTCCCCCCAGTGCTAGAAAGGTCATTATAACTTAGAAAATATTCCGTGTATGACATAATACATCCTGGAGAAAGCACTGGTTATTTCTCATGCAAAGCTGGATCGTGAAGTCCGCTAGAGGCCTGTGTACTGAACACTGGCCACCAGCACGTGTTGCTACTGGGAGGTGGTGGCACCTTTAGGGTTTGGGGCCTAGTGAAAAGAAGCTGGGTCACTGAGAGGGTGCCCTGGGAGAGACTGGGGGGCCCTGGCCCCCTCCTGTTCCTCCCCT
The DNA here is from genome assembly GCA_004363535.1 of Dasyprocta punctata. Classification (NCBI taxonomy): domain Eukaryota; kingdom Metazoa; phylum Chordata; class Mammalia; order Rodentia; family Dasyproctidae; genus Dasyprocta; species Dasyprocta punctata. The sequence continues at coordinate 33,955 of RJWM01009606.1, forward strand.
TTGCTTCTTGGTCACCATAAGGAAATCATCAATTTTCTTTTCCTAGAGAAACAGGCAGGCCTGACTTCCAGCCTTCATCCTCGTACGTACAAGCTACGTGATCTGTACAGATTACCTGCACCAGGCTTCAGCTTTCTCCTCTGCTCACAAGCATGAGTCTACCTGCTTCACAGAGGACGAAATGAAGACGTGAATGTGAAACACCTCACCAGGAGCTCATGTCTTTGTCTCCCCCCAGACCATCCTTACAGTGGAACAATGTCTGTCAATGCTTTGGGGAATTAGAAACAAAAGCAAAGACAGAGGCAGAAACCTCATGCATGAAGCAGGGCCGGATGGTGCACACTTGTAATTCCAGCTACTCTGTGGCTGAGGCAGGAGGATTGCAAGTTCAGGGCCAGCCTGCACGATTTAGCAAGACCCTGTCTCAAAATCAAAACGAACGAATTAAAAGTGCGGGGGTGCCGCTCAGTGGAAGAGCACTTGTCTAGCATGGGGGAGGCCCCGGGTTCCATGCCACAATCAATGAATCATCAATCACTTGTGGATGAGAAGCTAGATGGTTTCCTCGCATAGAAACTTTTTTGAATGTTGCCAGACTATAATGGAAGGAGACTCATACTAGAGATGTGGGATTCAGTGTAAACTGTGCGGAAGTTAAATTCGTCCAGGGAGAGAAGACGGACTGAGACCGGACAGCGGGCAGCACTCACGTTTAAGGACCAGGAAGGGGAAGACACTGGGTACGGAAGCAGCGCTGCTCCTCCCAGGGTGGCTGTGCCGCGTGCCGCCGGTAAAATCCCGGCGGTCTTCCTAGTTCAACATCGCCCCATCTAAAAGATGGTTGATTACCGTCCCCACTCTGTCATCTGATATCCTCAGGCATGGCTACGGAAGTCGCTCCTGTGGGGTAAGTGAGGGAGCCGTGGAGGCCTGGGGTGGGGGCAGTCGTCAGTTTAATCCTAGTGCAGGAGGGAGCTAGGTCCGTTCACTGCCTGTGAGCGGCAGCAGGTGTGGGGCCTGCGGAGCTGGGGCTGGGCGTGCTGGCATTTCGGTCCACCTGCTGGGGACAGAGACGCAGACCACGTCTCCCTTGGGCACAGCGCGGGCCCTAGGCCTTCGCTCCTCGTGCAGGACGTCAGGGTTCAGCCTCTGGGCTTCGAAGGCCCTCTGGAAAGAGGCGCGTTGCTGCCTCTCTGCCCCGTGGATTCCCCCACGCGATCTTTATGATTTGCTGCTCACACCTACCCTCCAAACAAATCCGCCAACTATGTACGAAGTTTTCTCCTTTCCCCTTAGCTCGATGGCCAGGCAGACACAGGACAGCAATTAGTATTTGAAGACTGGTGCCTCTTCCTAAGGCAGGCCAACCCTTCCAGAAAGTGTCTTTCATCTTTCTGCTGTAGTAGCCAAAAGGAGGTCTGCTGTAGTAGCTAAAAGGAGGGGCCCCCGGGACCCCGGATTTAACTCAGCGGCACAAGCGCCTGCCTGGCAAGCCTAAGGTTGTGAGTTTAATCCCCAATACAAAAAAAAGGGGGGGGTGGAGGACCAATGAGGTTCTTTTATTAAGCAAAACTGGACACAATATCTTGCTACATACATATTTTAAACTTCACTGAGATTATATATCATACAGACTTTTGTTTCCTGCTTTATTGATTTAACATTATGGTTTGAATTTTTTCGTATCAAATACAAGCATCGTGTTTGTCAGTTGTGTAACTGACCGTTTCATATTATAACTTTTTTTTAACCAATCCTATCTCTAACCCAGTGGTCCTTATTGTACACAAGACCACCCAACAGCTGGGGTGGAGCTCAGCAGTACCACACCTGCCTAGCATCCCTGAGGCTCTGGGTTCCACCCACGCACCACAAAAATAAAAATAAAAACTATTGTATAAGAAGGTAGCAAACGATAATTTAGTTTCTAATTCTTTTAAATAAACACTGCGTGTCAGAATAGAAAAAAATGAATTTTAGCGAGGGGTTTTGTTTTTGTGTTTTGAGACTGTGTCTTGCTATGTAGCTCAGGCTGGTCTCAAAGTGATGCTTCTGCCTCAGCCTCCCAAATGCTGGGATTATAGGTGTGCACCACTACACCCAGCTTCTAGCTAGTTTTTGAAAAGCGCAATCTTTTTTGTTCTCATTTTGTTTGGTTTTGTTTTTGGGGTTTTGTTTTTTGGTTTTTGTTTTTCAGTGGTATTAGGCATTAAACCTAGGGCCTTGTGCATGCTAGGTAAGCACACTGCCACTGAGCTACATCCGCAGCCCAAAAAGCACAGTCTCAACCTCAAGCTTCACATCATCTACCAAAGCAAGGATTATTTGAAGGCTATCACCCTCCTTATTCTGAGGTACTTTTTATTTTGTTTTATTTTTTAAAACCGGAACTCACTGTGTAGACTAGGCTAGCCTCAAATTTGTGATCCTCCTGCCTCAGCCTCTCAAGCCCTGGGATCACAGATGCAAATCACCCTACCCAGCTCATTCTGAAGTGCTCTTTAATCCCCTGCCCAGCTCAGAGCTGGGTGCCAGGGCACATCCTGCTCGCTGGTCACCATGGTTCAGTCAAACCTTGTGGCCCTGCTATAACAAGTACTAAGACAAGAGGCTGCCTTTGCAAAAATCACTTGTCTTCACCTGGTCTACAGATGTCTGGTGGTTAACTAAAAAGAGAATCCATCCAAGCATGTCTGCCTTCATTTTGTATGTATTTCTTTTGCTACATTGAGCCTTGAGCAAAGCTGGTAATCCCTCCTCCTTCAAGGCTGAAAGCATCAAGATAAGCACTAAGGGATTTTCAACATTTGCAGGGACTTCATCATGAACAGTTTGTCAGCTGCAAGCTTTTGCAGTGTCCTGCTGGAGACCAAGTGATGGCTAAGATTCCTGGCACTGCCCTACATTTGAAGGAACACACGCCATCTTGCTTCTCTGATGCGTCCTTTTCTCTGACAGGTCATTCTGTTCTGTAGTCATCCTGGAGCCCAGGAACAATGGGTCTCATCAGTGCCCCAGAAGCCATGCTGAATAAATTCCTTTCTTCACCATTGTTTCTTTCAGAATGAATGACTGGGACCTGGCATGTAGAGATACCCGGCGCTCAGCCCCCTGCGGCCTAGGACTTCGGCAACACCACAAGCAATGCTAAACTTTCCACCCAGTGGAAGTGACTGTCTTGTCTTCACAAGGACAGTGTCAGCGTCACTGGTGAGCTCATACAGCATCTCTTCTTTTGAGAACCTTCTGTGTTCTGTTGGATAAATCTATGTCTGGTTTGGCTACTAAGAATATGTGGTCTGCCTTTGTCTCACAGGCACTGTGAGTTCATTGCAGAGCGAACTCGGTTTATCCACCAGCTCCTGAATGCTTCTAGCCACATTCATGGCTCTCCTTCAGCAAGGAGTGGAGTCAAATGGTATCTATTTCTGGTCTAATTCCTTTGCTCATTTTATATGTCTGCCCCACCATTCTTTTCTTCCTCTGCAGAATACTTGGGATTGTCTTGTGTTTTACATAGCTCTGCCTATTGCCTTAAGTCTTTTCTAGAAGGATGCATAGTGACCCTGGAGGTACTATACACCCTTGAGAAAGTTACCCACCTGGTCTACGGCCATACCACCCTGAACATACTTGATCTTGGCTGATCTTGGAAGCTTAGCAGGGTTTGGCCACTCATCTGCCCCCAGTCTCAGTTTCCTCCTCTGTAAAAAAACGAATAGTAATATCTTCATCAGTGGTGATGAAGATCAAATGGCAAAGCACATGCAATGACCCTAGGCTGGCTAGGTCACAGGTAAGGTTGTAAAAACATTTCAAGGTAATTAAAAAGAAAGTATTGCAAGCATTCTCCTGTTATTGGTGTATGGCTTTGTATAGAACTTACTCCAGGTGAAATCACTGGGTCAAAGAGTATGAATGTTTCAAAAGCTGAGTGCTGATTTCCATGTCCACAGGAGTGAAAGTGAGCTCCAGTGTCAGCATGCCTTTACCAAGGTCAAATGCTCATACTGTAAAAATCCCTTGCTAATTCGACAGGTGAAAAAGAAATGTCACCTTTTGGTCATCTCGATGTTCATTCTGTTTGTAACTCATGAGACTAAAACCTTTGACCAAAGCCATTACGTTTATTTTATTATTTATATAGTTTCTCTTTCTCGCCATCTCTTGCGGTATTTCTATTGAGGTCTTTGTGTTTTCCTTAAATGTTTTAATTAAGATGAGGGACTCTTTTTTAAAAATACGTGTTTTGTTTTTTGGGTTTTTTTGAGAAGGGATCTCACTATGTAGCCAGGCTGGCCTTGAACTCATGATCTACTTCCTGGGTGACAGGTGTGAGTCACCAGCAAGGGACCCTCATTTTTTTCTGCCTCTAGTCCTCTGCTGAGAGAAAGCCAGAGTACAAGGGCTTTAAAGGAGTATTAGTCACAGGGTAGGGTGGAAAAAGAGTGACCAAAGACACACAAATGACCACATCAGCATGTGGTCCTGCCTAAGCGAGCTGCCATCTTACTAAACAAGAACAGTTGCATAATTCCAAAAGCAAAACACACTAAGGACAGTTAATAGAACCTCTGTGTAATCTTACTGTCTCCTCGCGTCCTAAATTTTAAGAGATGACCAGTTCCAGAAATATAGTTAATCTTTAATTGAAATAGAACTCCTTGAATTACAAAGTAATTTTAAGGTCATACTCAAACACTACTCCGTCTCAAAGACTTTGCAGAAGAAGTAATTACTTTGGTAGTCATGGAAACCTAGCTAATGCCATGACTACAAACCAGCTTGCACAGATAATTTGTAGTGTGCCTAGTAATCTAGTTTGTCTACTAAAATCATGTTTAAAATGCTTTCTCTTGTTGCTGGTAGAGGGAAGGTAAATGGTTTGGCACTGTGTTACACAACAGCTCAGTTTCTTGGGCTTTCTTTATTGATATTTTAGCTTCCTTTGTTCTTTTAAAAAATTTTAATAAATGTAAAGTCATGCCATAATAGCTCTTTAATTTCTCCTGATAAAGTCCCTGGTATGCCCGCCTATTTTTATGAGTAACAAGTTACTCAAAAGTGCGCTCACCATGATTCCCTGCACAAACCAGAATAACAGCTACACAAAGCTCACATTCGACTTAATGTGCAACTGGAGTCTGCGCATGTCGGAGGAGAGCCTAGCTACGGGTTCTTGGTTGCACGTTTGGTAAGCAGATTTCATTCCGTTGTCCTGTTTTCAACTTTATTTTTTTAATAACATGACTTGAATGTTACTTCGTGTTTGACCCCATTCTGAGCTTTTTACATATGTTAACTAATTTAGTCCCTACAACAGCCTAGGAGATTCAGGGTAATAATAATCATAATATTCTTATTTTACAGGTGAAGAAACAAAGGCATGAAGAGCTTATATACCTTGCCCAAGTTGAAATGATGTTCACCAACTGTTAATATAACCTTCTTTCCTGTGCCATGTACTTCTTTTACCCCGATTCCTTCTAAATCCTCCTCCATCCTGATGAGTAACTGTGAAGCACAGATCACGTCCTCTACTGAGATGTTGTAATGAACAAAACAGTGGACTAGTAGTCACAGGAGGGATCCGTGTTGCCAGTGGCCATGGTAGAGCCACGACCCCATTGGCTTCAGTTTTATCCTCAGATGGGAATGAAAATGATTCCCACTTGAATTCACAGGGTAGACATGAAAATCAAGTGTGAAGATAGAAAGGGAAGATCTCTGGAAGATCATGTATTTTGAGTAACTCCAGTGAATGTTTATATCTGTGCTGCTGGGAATCGTGGGGCCTTGCTAAGCCAAGGTGTGAAGGGGCGGGTGTGTGTGTGTGTATGCCGACCTGCTCCAGGCAATGTGTCCTGGGCCGTGCCTGTTCCAGCTCTGAGCTACGAGCTGTCCACGCACGTGTCACTCATCATTTTCAACAGCTCTCCAAGGTCCCCAGTGGATCCCGCCCAGGCTGCTCACAGAAGGCCTGCTGGCTGCTCCTGCTACTGTCCACAATCACAGCCCAGAGGCAGAAGCGCTGTGGGTATGTAGCTGTGTGCACTGTGGCTCTGTAGAGGGTGAGAAAGATTACCCAGAGATGAGACTTCAGTCACCGAGAGGACCCAAAGGTGCTGCTACCTCAGCGCAAGAGAGCTGCTGAGAAACAGCCAAAAGGTGGAACCTCTGAAGCTGTTTATTTGTAACTCAAGGACATGAGAACAAAGATGCAGAAGAAAAGCATTTGCAACATAGTGTATAGGAGTTTTGGTCAGGGAATGGAGCCGAAATGGGATGGTTTGTTACGTGACACATGCCAACCTAGTTTAGGCAATCTTGTGGGGCAGAGGGGACACAATGGCCAAAGCAAACATCTCTGAGAACAAACTGCTTTCAATTCTGCTGACTGTCATTGGGCAGATTCTGCTATCAACCCTAATCATGCACCCCAGAAACCTGGGAACTGTTGTTCTAAGAGCCCATCCTTATCGCACTCAAATTCAGTTACAGTGGTACATCAGCTCACAAACTTCATTCTTTCCATGGTTCTGGTCACAAACTAAATTGAATGAGAACTGAATCAAATTTCCGAATAAGGTCAACACTAAACCTAACCACTGAATTTGATTTGTTTCTTGTCCAGTTTGGTTTGTGACCAGAATTGTGGAAATAATTAAGTTCACGAACCAAGATGCCAGTGTACTCCTTTGACCAACATCTCCCTGCAGGGGTGGACCCACATCTGTACAGACACTGAGGATCCCAACCTGGGTCCCCAAAATGAGTGGCGCTACTGCAGCCCAAGCCATGGCCCGGCGAGCTCAGTGGGGAGATAATGGGACAGTTCCCTTGGACTGGGGGCCACGTCTGGAGTTGGGGCAGCCTGAAATGTCACTCATACATTGATCAGATCTGGCTTTCCCCTGTTTTGACTGTCACTCTGGGAAAAGCTTTGCCTGCCTTCAGTCAGACCAAGAGAGCAGAGAGACCTCAGTAAAAGGACAAGAGACCTGGACAGTCTCCAAAGCAGGCAACCAGCTCATGCCAGAAGGAACGAAGGAAGCCACATTAAGGAACCAAGTGGAAGAAGTGTTGGGTTTTGTTTCTTCTTCTTCTTCTTCTTCTTCTTCTTCTTCTTCTTCTTCTTCTTTATTTTTTATTTTTATTTTTTGTTTTTTTGTTTTTATTTACATGTCTTCAAACATCACCCTTGGAGCAGATTCTTCAAAGAAAATTCAGAATGGACATTTAAGGAATTGTGGGACAGACCAGAAATTAGCAAGGGCCTAAGGGCAAGCCTTCCAGACTGCATGTGTGTAAGAACACTGAACACACAGGAGCCCAAGGAAGACAGCTGGACACGTGTGGGTTTGTGGGAGATGGAGGACAGAACTCCTATCATAAGACTCCCAGTGGACTTCTAAAAACCACATTTTCACTTCAAGACCAGAAATTCTGTTAGTCATCTCCAAGAGAAAAATAAAGAAATCTCACTTCTCTTTGCTTACAGGTAGCATTCTAATGAGATGAGAAAAGGACAAAGAAAATGTGGTATATATAGATACACAATGGAGTACTTTCCAGCCAGGAATAAGGATGAGCTGGAGTCCTGTGCAGGAAAGTGGATGCCTCTTGAAACTGTTAATGCTGAGTGAAATAGATCAGGCTCAGAAAAAAGAATATCACATGGTTTCTCTTATGTGAGAAACCCAAAGTATGAATGAATGAGAGACAAACAAAAGAAGTTTGATAGGAAACAGGGAGGGAGACTCGTGGAGGTGGAGGGAGGAGGGAGCGTGCAGAGGGAAGGGGAAAGGATCCAGACGTGCTGTGTACTGGGAGCCTCGCGCTGAGTGTGTTCCGCACCACGCGCGTGCACTAACGAAACAAGCAAACACGGGAGGCATTCTGATGGGGGGCACAGGAAGGGTGGCGGAGGAAAGACTGAGGTTTGCGGTGTCTGTTGGTTCATGGAGGGTGCTGTCGGGGACAAGTCACTAGCTACACACCCCACGAGTGGCCGAGGACAGACAAGGGGAGAGAAGCCCTCTGAGCCACTTCCTTCACAAGGCCAAGGGTCTGAGCAGAGGAGGATCCCAGCGAAGGATGAAGGAGGGGACAGAAGAAACCCGGTCATCAGGAAGGTCTCCGTGTGAAGCTACACTTTGGCCTCCTGCTCTGCGGAGAATGCTCCCTTGGCAATCTTTGTAGACATCCACGCAGCCTGGTCAAGGGACAGCACAACCAGGCCCCTTGCAAATCCCCCAGCTGTGTCCGTGGATGATTATTCCGTGCTGTTTGGTGCCCAGGCTGTGCCCTTCCAGATGGATGCTGGGAAATGCAATTAAAACGGAGTGATCTCCTGGGTCACCCTTGATACCAAGCGGAATGAATCCTCCACACTCCCCTTGAGCTGCCAGGGCACTGCCCAAGTCCTGTAGATCCAGTCATGGTGGGAGACACGGGCTCCCATCTGGAAAGCCTGGGTGAGATGCTTGGATTTCTTTTGAAAGAGATGAAACAGAATAACCTGGGTCAGGGAAACTCGTGACCTCACAGCTGCCAAGCACTGAAAATGGAACCATGACCACCACTTGTCCTGAGGAAACATCACGAAGCACGAAGGTGGAGGGGGTAAGTAGGTAAATCCTGAATCATCCCACTAGCAGCACACAGTGAGAAACATGTTTAAACACTGAAAGGCAAGGTGAGAATAATAAAATGGGGGAGAGGCTCCCACAGCAGTGGGTCCATGCCACAGGGAGCCGTGGGCTGCAGAGAGCATGCAGGGGCACCCACGTGGTGGCTCTCCTGTTCACAGTGCCGCAGGCCACCCAGGTGGGTCTGGAGCTGGCTTCTCTGCTGGCGCTGGCTCCCAGGCTGCCCCCAGTGGGACCCCTCACCCAGGCTGCATCACGGGGTGGTCTTGCACTCAGACCCTAGCCCCCGGGGTGTGATGCTGGTGGGCCAGGGCTGGGCACACCGTTGTCTCCCAGGCCCTGTGCAGGCTCTAACCGGGCCTGCTGTTCCACACCACCAGCGTCCTGCTCCTCCCCTTGCTGTGAGCCCAGATGCCCTCCACACCACTGTCCTCCTCCGCCTGGGCCATGCTGTTCTCAGGCCTCTGGCCCATCTCACCCCTAGTGGTGGGCACCTGTGTGGGATGGATGCCACTCCAAGGACACCTGCTGCAACCTCCAGGGAGCCCGGGGGCCCTGGCTCTAGTCCTTCCCGGCCTCCTCTTTGTCTGGGGATACAGTCACTTTCCAGACCACAGCTGATGTGGGACTCCAGGCTGAGCTAGAACTAAACAGCACAGAGAGGAGGTGGAGGGTGTGTGTGTGTGTGCACACGCACGCGTGCTGTTAGCCCAAGTCAGGACCCACCTCCAGGCACAGGAAGGCGGCAGGGTTGACCCTTAATGCCTGCAGTGGGCAGCTGCAGCCCTTTCTAGCCTTTCTTGCGCCTGCCAGCTTGGGCTCAGGTCTTGTGACTGTGTCTCTCTGCAGAGATTACAAGGGAGGGTTCAATGAGGGCTGCTCAGCTGTCCCTTGGGTCCCAGGCCTTCCCCTGTCCTTGCTGGTTTCTGGTCCTTGCCTTTTGCCCTGGTTGCTGTGTTTGGTTCCTTCTTTAAACCCAGAAAGCACAGAATGTGTAAGGGGCCAGGGTGCTGCCTTCTCCGGGCCCCCAGGGGTAGGGGGTGGTGCAGATCCTGTCCGAGAGAATCCAGACATGCTTTATGGTACCCGTGTTTATGCCTGCAGGACTTCTGCAACATTCTGAGCACGTCTGTGTTAGGAACCTGGTACACTGGACAGCAGTTGAGCTTCTTATTTGGTGAGTGAAAACCACACAGCTGGAGCAGTTGGTGTGTTGGGATCATGGGATAGTAAACAGAGGAGGCAGGATTTGAACTCAGGTCTCTTGCACAGCTGAAGGAAGGCAGCAGACAAAGAAGAGGGGTGGCAAGCAGCTGGGGCTGCTGCTGAGAGATGGCTGTGGCCTTCTGTGCCTCTTCAGAGCTGCATAATCCACCTTTTTATGTAAATGTAGCAAGCAAATTCAATAGATTTCAAAGCAGGCATTTCTCTCTGCTTTTAGAGCCTCACTAGAATGTTCTCAGAGGCAGGGACTGAGAGGCAAGCAGAACGGACCCCTGGAGAGGCTCAGGAGTTCCAGAAAAAGGGCAGGCACATGAGGCTTGGTCCTGCATAGGGATAGGCAGGAAATGTATGAGGGGCTGCTGGCTGCACCTCCGTGAAGCCCCTATCCAGCCAAGCAGCGACCACTCTGGGTGGGAAGGAGTCATTGGGAGGAAAACGACCCAAGAAGCTCTGGGTTATGGAGGGACTGGAGAAGGAGGAGATGAAGGTCCAGACCAAAACTGAGGTCAAGGGGAAGGCCACAGGTAACACTGAGGTCCGCTGTAAAACAATAGGCTGTCCCCCTGAAGGCCACAGGGAAGCCATGCTCTGACAGCACGCCTTGTGCCGCAGAGGGAACCGTGTTCTCCAGTCAGCATGCACCATTGCTGTGTTCTGAACGGACGGCAGGAGCGCAGGGTGCCTGGCCCCGAGTGCTGTGCCCGTGCGCTAGCAGATCTGTGCTCTGCTTCCTTCTTGCATCATCCCTCGCCCTCCAGGACGTCTGACCCTCATGTTTTTATTTAATGGTAAGGAGATGCAAAAGAATATTTATACCCACCCCCTCAACACACACACGTGCACGTGTGCGTGCACAACTGTTTGAGGAACTACCATTTCCTTTAAAGCCCCTCCCTGGTGGGAAACACTGTCCTGTCTTAATCATTCCCTTGCTTTGCTTTATAGTTTTATGACATGTTTGTATTGGTTTTGTATGTTTCAGAATTTTATATAAATGGGATCATGGAGTTTATTCTTCTATGACTTGTTTTTTATAGTTAATGTTATGTTTCTGAGATGTATCTGAAGTGTTGCATATAGCTGTGGGGAGTTCTTTTTTCCTGCTGCATAGTGATCTACTGGATATACCACATTTAATTTTTCTACTGTTCTACTGGTCATTTTATCTACCCCTGTGTCCTCTGGGAATCAATCAGTAATTGACACCAATATTTGGACAGTATCAGAGCTAGAAAACTGGGCACACACAGGTGATCATGTACTCAGATATACTTTAAACAAACAAGTAAACAAAGAACATGGAAAGTGGATCTAAAGCTGCTAGATGATGCAAATTAATTTAAGATTAATTGGAATTAGTGAAAAATTGGAAGACAGCATGAATGGCATAAAAACTATTTACAGAAATAAAAGAAAATTTTCTAAATATAGGGAAAGAATTTAACATACACACAACAAAGGCTTATACTCTAGAATCCCAAATAGCAACAATCATAAAAAAACTTCTCTGCAACACACCACAGTCATCCCAGAAGCTCAACATAAGCACAGAATCTGCTATTACAAAACAGCAGTACATCACATATAAAGGTAAACACATTGGAATTACAACAGACTTCCCAACACAAACCTTAAATACCAGGAGAATTTAGAGTGAGATGTTTTAATCCATAAAGAAAAAATATTCCAAACCAGATTGATATATTCTGAGCAAAATTATCTTTAAAAATTAATGGGCCACAAGAACTCTGAGATAATAAATATTTGCTGAATTGAGCCACTGAATGGTGGGGCGATTTGCTGCAGCACAGTAAATAAATAGTACATCAGTCAGTCTAGCTTTTGAACATGGCTGTGAGCCATCCTAATAATGCTAAATACAGTTCCACTTTGTTTAGAAAGGTAGATGTACCTCTTTAGACCTCCAAACCAGGACATCCATGCCAAGTGTCGTGACACACACCTGTAACCCCAGCACTAGGAAGGCTGAGGCAGAAAGATTGCAAGTTAGAGGCCAGCCTGGGCTACCTAGTGATACACTGTCTCAAGAAGACATTCACCTATTTTTCTCACGGCCTTTTTTAAAAAATTGAGGCAGGATCTCACTAAATTATTAAGTTGCCCAGATTGAGCTCTGTTATGGCTTGTGTCTGAATGTCCCCTAAAGCCTCGTGCAGTCACAAGTGGGACTTTTTCAGAGGTGGCTGAATCTAGAGTGTGTGATGGATTCATGGTGCAATACTAGGACCAAGGGCACTAGGATTAAGGGTGTGAGTGCTGCCTATCCTAAGTAGCCTGGATAAAAAAATATAAGGGACAGAGAGAGTTGTGGTCATTCCTTGCTTGTTTTGCTGCCTTCTACCCATCATAAACCGTTTCTTTTCTGCAATGCCTGCCTGCCATGACACCCTGCCTTGGAGCCAGCTGATTATGGACTGAAACCTCCACAAATTGTGAGATAAAGAAACCTTTTCCCCTTAAAAAAGAAAAACCGATGGAGACATATTTTCTTTCCATGACAAAGAACACCTTCAGAAATTCATGACCACCAAACCAACACACTGAAAAATGCTCAAGGATATCCTAGAAAGAGAAAATGAAGTTAATAATGCCAAAATCTAATGAGATGAATACACCAAGCATAATGAGCCATTAAGCAAACGGGGGTGAAAAAGGAATCAGCAAAAGGAAAATAATGCATTGGCAGGAATAACTCTCAATGTAAAAGGTTTCAATTTCCCAATCAAAAGACACAGATTAGCAGATTGGATCCAAAACAAAACCAAACAGTATGCTATATACAAGAAGCACATTTAATTAAAAATACTCATCAACAACAACAAAAAAAATTAAAGCATGGAAAAAGTAACATTCCATGTATGGTGGCCAAAAAACAAGCAGACAAGGTGAACTTCAAGCCAAAACTGATCAGAAGAGACAAATAAGATCACTACATACTGCTAAGGAAAGAATTTAACAGAAAGGATGACAATTATAAAAATATATGCACTGAATACCAGCATGCCCAACTTTAGAAAATAGATCCTCTGAACAAAAAAGGTCAGATAACCATAAACGCAGTTATAGTGGAGGACCTCAGTATGGCACTATCACAAATACTAGACAAAAAAATAAAAAAAAATCACAGTTGGAACTGGGCATGGTGCTATGCACATTTAATCCCAGCACTTGGGAAACTGAGGTAGGAGAATTGCCATGAGTTCCAAGCCAGCCTTGTTACACAGTGAGTTCAAAGCTACCCTGAACTACACAGTAAGACCTTGTCTCAAAAAAAAAAAAAAAAAAAAAAAAAAAAAAAAAAAAAAAAAAAAAAAAAAAAAAAAAAAAAAAAAAAAAAAAAAAAGAATTATCACTGGGCATGGTAGTACATGCCTATAATCCTACACTTGGGAGCCTGAGGAAGAAGGATTGCTATTAGTTTGAGGCCAGCCTGGGCTACATAGTTCAAGGCCAGTCTACACTACAAAGCTTATACCCTGTCTCAACACTCCCCCCCAAATCACAGTTGAATTACACCTTCATACAAATGAACTTCATAGAAATATATAGAGTGTTCTACCTTAACAAAAACAGAATACACTTTCTTCTCAACAACACATCAAATATTCTTAAAAAAATTGACGACATAGTAGCCCATAAAGCATGCTTAAATACAAAAGAATTGATTATGCCATGCATATTATCAGATCACAGTGCAATGAAACTAGAAATGAACTGCAAAGAAACAGAAGTTATGCAAACACAGAGATTAAACAATATTCTGAATAATCAGTGCAACAGAAAAAAATGAAGAAGTTGAACAATTCCCAGAAGCAAATGATAATGCCAGCACAACATACCAGAACTTATGGGACACTGCGAAGGCGTTCTATATGGAATATTTATAATTGTTAATGTCCACATCAGAAAAACAGAGCCCAAATAGCCTAATGATGAACCTTGAGGTCCTAGAAAAACAAGAACAGTCCTAATTTAAAGTTAGTACCTGAGCCGGGCATGGTGGTGCATGCCTGTAATCCCAGGATTTGGAAGGCTGAGACAGGAGGACTGTTGCCAGTTCAAGACCAGCCTGGGCTACAAAGTGAGTTCAAGGCCAGCCTGACCTGGATAGTGAGACCCTGTCTCACAAAACAGGGCTGGGGATTTAGCTCAGCGGCATAAGCACCTGCCTGGCAGGCACAAGGTTGTGAGTTCAATCCCCAGTAACAAAAAACAAAATAAAGTTAGTACCTGGAAGGAAGTCATAAAACTTAGAGCAGAAATTAATGAAATTCAAACAAATAAACAAAAACCATAAGGAATCAATGAACTGAAGAACTGATTCTTTGAAAGAATAAAAAGGAGAGACAAACATTTAGTCAATCTTAAGAAGAGATCAATATCAATTTTAAATTAAAAATTAAAATCACAGTGGACACTGCCCAAATCCAGATTATTAGTAATTGCTTTGAAAATGTGTACTCCGATAAATTGAAGAATCCAAAAGAAATATATAGAATTCTAGAGATACATAAATTAACAAAACTAAACCAAAAATATCTTATAATCTTGAATAATTCAATAGCAAGCAATGAAATTGAAGCAGTAATAAACTTACCAACTAAGAAAAGTCCAGGACCTGATGGATTTACTTATCACTGAATTCTACAAGAACTTCAGGGAAGACATTAACACCAGTACTCCTCAAACTCTAGTGAAACTGAAAGGAAAAGAGTACTCCTAAAGTCATTCTTGGAAGCTATTACTCTGATTCCAAAACCAGACAATGACCCAACTGAAAAAGAATACTATAGGCCAATCTATTTAATGAACATGAACACATAAATTTTCAAGAAGATATGGAAAACGGAATGCAGCAAATCAGTGGTGCATGCCCGTAACCATAGAACTTAGGAGGCTGAAGCTGAAGGATTGTCATGAGTTCAAAACCAGTCTGGGTCCCCTAGTGCATTTGAGCGAAGCCTGGGCTATGTGGCAAGACCCTTTCACCCCTCCACCACAAATGCAGTGAATCATCATAAAGATCACATCAGTAGGCTTCATCCCAGGGATGCAAGAATGATTCAACATACACACATTAATAAATATAAAGCATCACATAAACACAAACCAGGTCAAAAATCACATGCTTATCTCATTAGATACCAAAAACCATTTGAGAAAATCTAATATCCACTCACAATATAAATTCTGAAGGTACAGAAGGACTGTATTTCAATCTGATAAAAGTCATTTATGACAAATATGCTAATATCATATTGCATGGGTAAAGAATGAAAGCATTCCTTCTAAACACAGAAGTAAGATGAGGATTCCACTATCTCACCATTCCAGTTCAATATAGTACTCAAAACATTAGCCAGAACAGAGAAGAGAAAGAAATAAAAGGGATACATATGCAAATGGAAAAAAATCAAATTGTCATTTTTCACAGATGATATGATCCTCTACACAGAAGATCCAAAAAATTCTGTCAAAAGACATCTAGAATAAACAAATTCAGCAAGATAGCAGAATATAAAATAAACACATGAAAATTGGAGTATTCCTGCACACCAATAATGAAGTCATTGAGAAATTAGGAAGACAATACCATTCATCAAGAAAAATTAAGTACTTAAAAATTAGTCTGAGGTGGATCCCTGGGACCCAGGAAGGATCTGAAGGGAGAATTGGAGCCCACAGGAGAAGAGGAGAGACAGACTTCAACACAGAGAAAAGAGATGGCAAACTGCACTTTTCCCCTGACTCCCAGCTCATGGTGTGAGTGAGGAGGCTCAAATCTAAAGACACAGTGAAGGTGGTGATTGCAGAGCCCTCCCTGGAGAGATGCACCAGTAGAACGGAGCAGTGGATGCTGCTGACTACAGTAGCTGGTGAGTGACTCCAGTCTATTAGTCCCCGGCAGAGAGTGTTTGGCCAGGTGTCATTTTAGGGAGGGACAAACTGAACCCAGGACTCAGAGCAGCCATGTCTTCCTCTCAGGGCTCCCAGTGATGGGCAAAGTTACAACTGCAAGAGATGCCCAGAGTGTTGTAGGCTGCACAACTCAAGCCCCAACCCCACAACCACAGGCCAGGACCAGCCTAAACTTCTGTGACGTTGAAAGCACCAGAATTGGCAGCCCACCCTGTTCCTACTGCAGGATTGTTGGGTCATCTAGGATGGATGTGGGCTCTGGCTGCCTCCTTTGTCTACCAGTAACAGTGGAGATGCACCCTACACTGGATACTACTAGAAAGCTGTATCTCCCAGAAGAGAACCAGAGGCTTGAAATCACACTTTTTCTCTTTTCTGTCTTTCTTTTTTTTTTCTTTTTTATTGGTTTTAGTTTTTGATTTTTGGTGTTTTTGAATGTTTTGCTTTCTTTAGTTCCTGTTCTTGTTTTTTCCTTTTTTTCTTTCCCCCTTGTCTTCTCCACCAGCTTCCCAAAACTTGAACAACCTTCCTTTGTCCTTCAGCCTTGCTTCTAATCTCTTTTTCTTTTTCTTCTTTTTTACTTTATTTTTTCCTGTGGGTAAAGTCACTCTATTGAGGGGATACTTACTGTGTATAATTTTCTGATTTGTTCTAGATTTCATTATATAACCATAAATCTTGTACCTGTGGTTAAAGGTGGCAAGTTAACAGATACCACAATTTGTCATTTTCTAGAATGTGCTTCATACTATTGTTATTCCTGACTGTGCTACTTTAGCCAAGGTGACATAATTGTGATCAACTATTCTTCCTGGAATGCCAATATTGAGAATGTATGAGGATTATAAACAACTCCATAGTGCAGTACCAAAGAACTGGGTGCTAGAAGAAAATAGGCAGCAATTTTTCATCCCTAGTAAATCAAAGAGGCAGGGTCTTGGGACATACTCAAAAACCAAAAGACATCTCCAAAAGTAGTCATTTACTAAGGAAGTCTCAGTACTATTAATAAAGCTACCTACATAAGCAATTTACAAGTATCAATAAAGAAAACAAATTGTTAAA
Organism: Dasyprocta punctata; assembly: GCA_004363535.1. Taxonomy (NCBI): domain Eukaryota; kingdom Metazoa; phylum Chordata; class Mammalia; order Rodentia; family Dasyproctidae; genus Dasyprocta; species Dasyprocta punctata. Next base: position 50,838 of record RJWM01009606.1, read on the forward strand.
AAAATGAAACATGAAAGTAAGATCCAATCCCAGACCTTCTAGCTTGTGCAAGGCAAATCCAGGGAACATTAAGGAAGAAGATATCAAAAGGCATCAAGCTGAACTTTGTAATATGGTAGCAGTGGAAGTAACAAAGCAGTTGAATGAGGCTCTAGAAAAAAACAAATCCAGGATGCTGCTCAGTGGTCATGTTCCTGCCTAACAGATACAGAGCTCTGGATTAAATCCCTGCCAAAGAGTAATGCTAAAAAAAAGTCTAAAATATTTACTACATAGTCATTGTGTGGAGGAAAAGGACATGTTGATATCCTGAGTTGATCATTTGACATTGTGTACATGTACCAAATTAACATATTGTATCCCATAATATGTACAAGTACTATATGCTAAGTAAAAATTTAAGACTTTAAAAAATAAAGGTTAGCCAGGCGTGGTGGCACACGCCTTTAATCCCAGCACTCGGGAGGCTGAGGTAGGTGGAGCATTGTGAGTTCGAGGCCGGCTTGGGTTACACCGCGAGCGTAAGGCTGGCCTGAGCTACATAGTGCAACCCTGCCTCAAAAAACCAGGGCTGGGAGTTTGGCTCAGTGCCTTAAGTGCCTGCCCTGGCAGGCGCGAGGTTGTGAGTTCAATTCCCGGTGCCGCAAAAAAAAATAAAAAATAAAAAAATAAAGGTTGTATACATATATGTATATGTACATTTTAAAAAGTTAAGATAGTTATACTACTGATTTCTCTGAGTTCACTGAAAAGAAAGATTTGTGCCAGTATTGTTTGGACAATTGAATGCAGATGTCTTGTGCTCTGGGTGAATGATTTGGGGATGACAGTGCACAATGTATGTACCATTGTTGCCCTCTGATTGATGTGTTTTGAAATTTTGTTTTAGTTTTTTTTTTTCTTCTTTCTTTTTCTTTTTCTCCTTGAAATAAAATGAATTTGGAAAAAAATAAAGGTTTGCCTAATTTTGAAAAAATAGAAAATAAATCAGAAATATTTACACAGATAAATAAAATTTTATGACCATTATGCAGGACATAGTTAGTGAATCTAGAGTAGGTTCAGATTTTTTTTTTAAAAGGAACCTATGAATATCCAACATAGGAAAGAACTGGATTGCATTAAACAAATTCAGACAGATATCCAGGAGATTTAAAATTCTATTGAAAGTATACACAGCAGGATAAATAAATGTGAGAACAGAATATTAGACCTAGAAGACAAGTTTGCAGTTAGCAATCATCAAATGAAAGACTTCTTAAAATACCAAGGTATCATGAAAAATCAATCCAACTGCTAGGTGATGTAAAGAATAATAATGTAAGACTGACTAGAGTCAATTAAAAAGCAAGAGACAGTGCAAGTGACATAAAAAACTTGTTTATACAACCCAAGTCCCCATCAATCAAAAAATGGATAAAAAAAGATGTGGTATTTTTATACAATGGAGTACTACTCAGCTATTAAGAAAGATTGCATTGAGACTTATATAAGTAAATGGACACGACTTGAGACCATACTTATAAGTGAGATAAATCAAACCCGCTTGTGTAAATACCATATTGTCTCCCTAGTGTAGGAAACTGAAAAAGTATATATGATCCAAAATCTATAATAAATACTATGTAAGGGTAAAAAACAGCTCGAAGAGCAAAAGTAATTGGGAAGGGAAAAGGGGGAAAGAGGGAAGGGAAAAAGAAAAGATATAAATCTGTATATATGTATATGTAAGATAACTAAAACGAACATACTGCTGAATGTATTAGTTATTGAGAAAGAACAGTTAATGCTCATATGATTAGATCAATTTTACATGTCTATATCTGTTAATGTAAACAACAATTTTGAAGATAACAATATGCAATATTGCAACCATTGTCAAGTTTCTACCATCCTGTTTTGTAAACCTGTAATGTTACTGTTATTCATTTACTCTAGTCGTTTGTTTGTCTCTTTTGCTTTTTGTCTGTCTTATATGTATCTTTTTTTTCTCTTAAATAAATTTAAAAAAAAAAACTTCTTTACAGAAGTAATGACAGATAACTTCCCAAGTGCGGAAAAAGAATTTCACAGATAAGTGAGACATACAGAACTCCAATAAGCCATGATAAGAAAAAATCTACACAAGGTATATAATAGTCAAGATTCTGGCAGTTCGACATAAGAACAGAATATTAAAAGCTGTTAGAGAAAAGAAACAAATCACCTATAAAAGAAAGCCCATCAGAATCACAGTGGGTTTCTCTACGCAAACCCTTCAGTCAAGGAGAGCTTGGAGCAAAGTATTTCAAGTCCTAAAGAAAACAACTTCCAACCCAGATTGATGTACCTTGCAAAACTATCAAAATCAGTGGAGAAAAAAAACACTTCCATGACAAGGAACAATGGAAGAAAATTATGCCCCCCAAACCAGCCTTCTAAAATGTACTGAAGGATATTTTAGAAAGAGATAAAGAAGACTACAATCCCAAAAATGCCAACAGAAAGAATCTATCAGGCAATACAAGCAGTTAAACAGAGGGGAAAGACAGGGAACCAACAACAGGAAAGTAAAATGACAAGGATAAGTCAATACATACTTATCAGTTATAACCATCAATGTAAATAGTCTCAAGTCACTAAAAGAAACAGATTGGCAGAATGGTTCAAGAAACAAGATCCAACAATATACTGTAATAAGAAACATTTAACTCAAAAAGAAGCTCATAGACTCAAAGAATAGAAAACAATACTACGTGTGACAGGAACCTAGAAAAAAACAAGGGTAGCTATTCTATTTGCAAACAAAGTGAACTTCAAGCCAAGACTGATCAAAGGAGACAGGGAAGTTAACTACATACTTGTTAAAGGGAAACTCCAAGATGAAGAGATAATAATCATAAATATATATATAATCATATATATAATATATATCTCAAATACAGGTGCATCGAACTATATAAAATGAATATTAATGGATATTAAAATCAAGCACTTAAGCCAGGCATGTTGGCACATGCCTGTAATCCCAGCACTTGCAAGGCTGAGGCAGGAGGATCATTGCAAGTTTGAGACCAACCTGGACTAAAAAGTGAGCTCAAGGCCAAACTGAACTGCATAGTGAGACCCTGTCTCAAAAATACAAAATAGACCACATACTAGTTCATGAACATGCTTAAGCAAATGCAAAGGAATTGAGATTATCCCGTGCATATTATCAGACAATGAAACTGGAAAAATAGCAAAATAAACCACAAAAATTCCATAAACATGTAGAAATTAAATAATACCCTCCTGAATAACCAATGGGTCACAGATGAAATTAAAGAAGAAATTAAACAGTATCTACAATTAAATGATAATGCTGACACAATATACTGGAACTTACAGGACACAATGAAAGCAGTCCTAAGAGGAAAATTTATAGTGGTGAAGTCTCACATCGGGAAAACAGAACAAGTGCAAATAACCTAATATTGAACCTCAAGCCTCTAGAAAAAAAAGAACAAGTCAAACCCAAAGCTCATACAAGGGAAGAAATTATAAAGATCAGAGCAGAAATTAATGCAATTGAGATGAAGAAAGCAATACAAACAATGAATTTAAGAGTTGATTATGTGAAAGATTAAATAAAATAGCCAAAACCTTAGGCAACCTAATCAAAATAAGGAAAGAAGAAACCCAAATCCATGCAGTTAGGAATTAAAAGGGTAAAATCATAGTGAATCCTGATGAAATCCAGAAGATCATCAATGCCTACTTTTAAAATCTGTACCCTAGGGAGTTAGAGAAAACAATGGCCGCAGCACCAAACAAGCCCAGTCTGGGAACCAGTGCCATACACAGACCGCAGCCAGACTGGGAATAGCCAGAACCCAGCCCCTTCCAGCCTGCGGAATGGCAAACAAGAAGTACCATCCCCTCTAAGCAACCAAACACAGGCTGTGATGATAGCTATCAAGGTGAAATACAATTGGATGCCTGTGGTGCCTTGGTGTTTCACTAACATTGCAGGTCTAGGGCCTGTGGTCTGATCATAGGTTCAGAGGATATCGCTAAGCAGCGTGTCATCTAGGGGGGATCTCTTTCTGAGGTTGCAGCCATTGTTGATTCCCTATGGTCTTGTTTTGAGGTCCTATACTGTTTCCAATTTTTTGTTGGGTTGGGTTTTACTCTCTTTTGTTTTGTTTGATTATGTTAAATTCCATGGCAGGAGAAGCTGTTTCAAGGATAGCAAGATATATTATGGTAGCAATTTTGGATTTACTATTGGCTTGTTTTGAAGTCCTTTATCACGTTCACTGTTTTGTTTTTATTGTTTCTATTCTATTCTGTTCTGTTTGATTTATACTATGTCTGAAGTTATCTGCAGCTATTCTGAAGACATCAAAAGGCATTATGATAACTACTGTTGATTTCATAATGTTTTGAAGTCCTGTATCTCTTACACTGGTTTGTTTTGATTGGTTTTATTCTGTTATATACTCTTTAAAATTAAAAAAATTAGTATTTAAAATATATTCATATTACAAAACAAAAAAAAGTGGGGGAAAGAGTTTCTTTCCCTCCTCTTCACATGTCACCTGTGGTTCTTTGTGGTGTCCCTGGATCACATTTTTGTTTCCTTCTCCTGCATTTATCCTTCTTGAATTATCTCATTTATTTGTCTAATAAGAAATTACTGTACTTTTAAAAGTTTTACTTTGCTTTCAATTGCTTTATAATACACATGATAGGTTAAAAAAAAAAAACCTGTATCCTAATAAGATGGAAAACACAGAATGAACAGAATCCTTGATACATGTAATTTAAAAAGCAGAATCAAGAAGATATAAAAATTCTAAACAACCTTATATCAGTCAATGAAACTGAAGAACTAATTTTAAAACTACCAACAAAGAAAAGTCCAGGTCCTCACGGGTTCACTGCTAAATTCGCCAAGAAATTCAGAGATCTAATGCCACTATTCCTCAAATTCTTTAATGAAACTGAAATGAAAGCAATACTCCCAAACTCACTCCTAGAAGCAAGGATTACCCTGATGTGAAAGCCAAGAAGGATACAGTCTCCTTAATAAACATAGTCATAAAAATCCTCAATAAAATGCTAGCAAACAGACTGCAGCAAATCATCAAGAAGATTACACAGCACGACCAAGTAGGTTGCATACCAGGGATGCAGGGATGGTTCAACATATGCAAATCAAAAAATATAATGCACTATATAACATAACCAAGGACAAATCTCAATAAACACAGAAAAAGCATTTGACAAAGTCCAATATGCATTCATGATTTAAAAAAACCCTACAGAAAATTGTAATAGAAAGTCTTTATCTTAATCTGTTAAAAGTCATCTATGACAAACCAACAGCCAACATCATACTAAATGGTCAAAAACTAAAGACTTTCACTCTAAAATCAGGAACAAGACAAAGATGTCCACTATTACCACTCCTATTCAATATAGGTCTGAAAATATTAGCTAGAGAAACTATACAAGAGAAAGAAATAAAAGGAATAAAGATAGGAAAGGAAGTTAAATTATCATTATTTGCATGTGATATGATACTCTACATAGAAGACCCCAAAAAGTCCACCAAAAGTCTTCTAGATTTAATGACCAAATTCAATAGCAATACAAAATCAACACCAAAAAATCAGTAATGTTCCTGTACACAAATAACAGACTCACTGAGAGAAATTAGGGAAACAATATATTTCACAATAGCATCAAGAAAAATGAAATACTTAGGAATCAATCTAACAAAGGAAGTTTACTTTTAAGGTCTATACGATGAAAATTACAGCACTGTGAAAAGGAGACCAAAGAGGATATCAGAAAATGGAAATATTTGCCCTATTCTTGGATAAGAAGAACCAGTATAGTGGAAATGGCCATACTTCCAAAATTGTTACACAGCTTTAATGAAATCCCAATCAAAATTCCAATAGCATTGGACTAGAACTAGAGAAAACAATCCTAAAATTCATTTGAAACCAAAAGAACCCCAGAATAGCAAAAGCAATTCTGGGCAACAAAGGCAAGGCAAGGACATCACAATCTCTGACTTGAATTTATACTACAAAGCTACTGTGATAAAGACAGCATGGTACTGGCAAAAACAAAACAAAAACAAACAAAAAATTCCCCCCCAAAATAGACCTTAGCATCAATGGAACAGATTCAAAGATGCTGAAACAGCTCCAAACACACTCAGTCACCTTAACTTTCACAAAGGAGCCAAACACACTCACTGGAAGAAAGATGACCTCTTTAATAAATCATGCTGGGAAAACTGGCTTTCCACACATTGAAGATTAAAACTGGTCCCATGTCTCAAACCATGCAATAAACTAAAATTGAAATGAATCAAAGATTTATTAAATAGAAAAACTCAATCTGCTGGAAGATAGAATAGGCAGAACCCTTGAAAACATAGGTATAAGCAGAGACTTTATGAACAAAACCCAAATCATGGAGAAAATATTACAAAGAATCAGCAACTGGGATCTCATCTTATTAAAACACTTCTGCGCAGCTGGAGAAACCACCAACAGGAAAAGACTACCCACAGAGTAGGAAAAGATTTTTACCAGCTGGTAGACAAAGGACTAATATCGAGAATATATATAGAACTCAAAACGGCACAGTGAGGCACACATGTAATCCCAGCACTCAGGAGGCTGAGGCAAGAGGATCACTTTGAGTTTGAGGCTAGCCTGGGCTACATAGTGAGTTGAAGACCAGCCTGAACTATATAGTGAAACTCTGCCTCAAATAAGTAAGTAAGTAAGTAAATAAATAAATAAATAAATAACTCAAAAACTCAGGACCCCCCAAATTTAAAGACCCAATCCAAAAATGAGCATCTGAAATGAGCACACACTTTCAGATCATAAAGTACAAACAGCAAATGAATATATTTTTTAAAAATCAACATCAGTTATTTGAGAAACACAAAACAACAAAGAGATTCCATCTCACTCCAGAAGGGTTGACTATTTTCAGGAAAGAACCAATAATAAATGCTGGAAAGGGTGTGGGGGAAAAGAAACGCTTTTCCACTGCTGGTGGGAGTATAGATTGGTACAACCAACATGGAAATCAGTATGGAAATTCCTCAAAAAACTGAAAGCAGGCTGGGCATGGTGTCACAGGCTTGTAATCCCAGAACTCAGGAGGTTGAGGCAAGAGGTTCACCACAATTTTAAGGCCAGCCTGGGGTACGTAGTGAACTCAAAGCAAGCCTAAACTACACAGCAAGACTCTGTCTCTAAAAAACAGAACAAAACAAAACAAAACAAAACCAGACCGTCAGCTGGGCTTTCTACCAAGCTTCATCCGCGGGAAATGCTGCCACCTGCCGGCCATTGTCTGGAGCGGATCCTTGCTGTGCACTGACTCTGGAGAGAATTCTCTGCTCCTGCCAAACTCAGAGCTACTCCTCTCCGTTTTCAACGCTCGGCTTCTGCAAAGTAAACCCAGGAACGTGACACTAAAGTTATCCCCACTTTACGGGTGATGAAAGAATGTGGCTTGCCAGGTCTGAGTCTATTTAGGAAAAAACGGAATGATTGTAAAACCCATTATTCGCCCCTCGAGATCAGGTTGAAAAAAAAAAGCATTAAAAAGTACGCCTCGTGATTTACTGTGCTTAAAAGTGAATTTCCTTCTCCAAAAAGGAACCAGATTTGTACTTTTATACACTGTGGGTTCATTAGATTCTGACATAAATATGCCTCAGCTGTTGTATTTTCAGCAAAGTACTCAGAGCTCATAGAATGAATAGAATCATCACTGTGGCTGTGTAATAAAAAAAATCAAAACAGCATTTTGAGTGCTATGACTTTGATGAAAGCCAGCTTTTTGCATACTTTGGTTTTGTTTTTTTTAAAGATAGTAAAATCCAACAAAACATAACAGAACGAAGTCAATCAAAACAAAGCAGTAGAACTGGCACAGAACTTCTAAGAAAGATACTATGAAAACAGTAGCTACTATAGTATATCTAGTTATTTTCAGAATAGTTGACCTTTCCAACAGGTATAGTAAAATCAAATCAAAACAAAACAAAACACAATAAAACCAATAAAAAAGTATAAAATAAAGTCAAAAAATTAATCAGAATAAAGAAAAACAATGAGAACAATACTGGGCCTCGAAGACAAGACAGAAGAGAGTCCCCCATTTTTGTTACATTGCGTACTGTCATCTTCCAAAGAGATGCGCAGGCTGCCAGCCCCAGGCCTACAAAATGAACAAAACAATACTAGCATTTGGCTGTTTTATGTACCTTAGTTGCTATCAATGTAGCCAGACCTCCGAACAAGCAGGTTGCTTTACGGGGGTTAGGGGGGAGCTTTGTCCTTGATTCTTAGCCCGCGTGCTGGTAGGCGTACGGGGCGCGGGGGGCGTGTTTCTCCTCCTGGGGTCCATGCCGGCCCCCAGAAGGCTGTCTTACTTGTGTCCTGGTTGGAGGCGCTCAGGCCTGGCTGGGCGGGCTCCCAAGAAGCCCATTTTCTTTTGCTTTGTTTGTGCACATATGTGTGTTCCTCTCTCTCTCTCTCTCTCTCTCTCTCTCTCTCTTTCTTTTCTTTTTTGATACAGGGTTTTGCTAGACAGTTCAGGCTTCCTTTGAACTTACCATGTAGCCAGGTTGGCCTTGAACTCACAATGATCCTCCTGTCTCAGCTTCCTGAGTGCTAAGATTACAAGCATGAGCCACCATGCCCAGCCAAAAACCTACCTTCTGTAAAGGAAAAAAAAAAAAAAAGAATAACAATTAAAAACAGTTTTTAAGAGCATGTACATATTTGGCCAAAAATACATCGCAATTGCCTGTGTAGTGGCTCATACCTATTATCCCAGCTCTTCAGGAGGCTGAGGCAGGAGAATCACAAGTTTGAGCCAGCAAGTTTCCAAGACACTGTCTCAAACAAATAAAATAAAGAGGACTGGGGATGTAGTTCTTTGGTGGAAAGCTTGCTTAGCACACATGAGGCCCGAAGCTAAGTCCCTAGTACCTCATGGCAAGAAATACTGCGGGATAATGAGATTCACTATGAGTATGAATCTTGACATATAATGTCTGTAAAACGGAGAGTTAAGTAGAAATAAAAATGTAAACTTCAATAAGATGGTGAAAAGCCAGACTTTTTGTGCAGACCCTCGGCAGAGATACCACCCATGGGAGGCCTCAGCCCAACTGAAAATGCACATGGGCGGTCGCCAGAGGGAGCCCCCAAGCCCAGAAGGTCACTGAATTGCCCCATCAGCAGAGAACCAGGGACAAAACCCACTCCACAGAAGGAATTCTTTGTCCCCCAATCATGTGTGTCCCTGACCTCAGGCACATCATGAGTACAGGGCACCATCTCCTAGAATATTGGAAGGAAGTCTGTATCGATGGAAAGGACGGTGGACAGCAGGCACTGTCTGTACACAAGCCTCTCCAGCCCTGCTCCCCATGTCTGTGAAGCATTCTGCCTAGTCACATTTAGAGCCAGCCGGGCATGGTGGTGCATGCCTGGAATCTCAGCACTTGGGAGGCTGAGGCAGGAGGATCACTGCAAGCTTGAGGCCAGCCAGAGCTACAAAGTGAGTTCAAGGGCAGCCTGAGTCTCACAACAAGACCCTATCTCAAAACAGACAAACAAACAAACGAGAGCCAAACTTCGAACCCAGGTTTATTTTCTGTATACTCCTTTACTCTTTGGGGGCCTCTTGTTGGAGTTAGTAATAATCCAAGTTCTTCACTTTAACCAGACGGCACCTCAGCTCAGATTTTGGTTTCTGAAGATAGATGTTCATAGAAAAGAAGATGTAAGTCAGACTTGGTGGCACACGCCTGTAATCCCAGCACTCTGGGAGGCTGAGGCAGGAGGATCCCAAATTCAAGCCCAACCTGGGCAACTTAGTGACTCAGTGAGACCCTGCATCAACATAAGAAATAAAGTGGGAGGGGGTCCCAGGGGTGTCGTTCAGCAAAGGCCTGCAGTTCAGCCCCCAGTACTGCAAACAAAACAAGACACACACACAAAATCAGGCACGGAGCAAGTCCGTCCCATCGGCCCCACTGTGCTCAGCTGCTTTGGCCCAGTCAGCCCTTCCCCGTGCAGTGACCCATCAGTGAGGTGCCCTTGGTGCCCAGCTGTCTGGTGTTGGTCTCCTCTGTGCTTAGCTCTCTCCCTTTCTTCACTTTGGGGACATCTTTCCCTGTCAGTCAGGCCACAGCGCCTGCATTCAGCTCCAGCCCCTGTGCTGGGCACAGACCTACAGAGACAGAACAGATGAGTGTGTCCTTACACTTGCAGCACGCAGGCCTGGAGGTCAGCTCCCTTGGGAGACACGAATGCACTGAGGGTAGGCAGCAGGCCTGGCTCTGGGGCTGAGAGGCAGTGCAGGTTCAACAATGGCATGAAAACTTTGTGAGCCAGGGGTGGCAGTGCACATCTGAAATCCAGCATTCAGGAGGCTGAGCACAGACGCGAGTTCAAGGCCAGCCTGCACTATGTGGTGAGACCTTGTCTCAAAAAAAAAAAAAAAAAAAAAAAAAAAAAAGGAGGAAAGAAAGAAAGTTTTACGTATTTCATCTTCCAACAAATTATTTCTGTTCTAATGTTTAGATCTTTGATCCATTTTGATTTTAGCTTAGTGCATGGTAAGAGACATGGAATATGGGTCTAGGTTCTGCCTTTGGCATGGAGATAAGTCAGTTTTCCCAGCACCATTTGCTGAAGAGGCTGCCTTTCCCCAGTATATTTTTGGACCCTTTGTCAAAGATCAGATGGCCTAATGTGCCAGGGGTTGTCTCTGCAAACTTTACTCTGTTTCATTAATTTACAGTATCTATTTTTTTACCATACCATGCTGTATTTATTGCTGTAGCTTTGTGGTAAAACTTGAAGTCCAGAATTGTGATGTTCCTGCCTTGCCCTTGCTGCCCAGGACTGCTTTTGCTCTTCTAGGTCTCTTTGGTTCCGTATGAACTTTAGGATTGCTTTCTCCAGTTCTGTTACAAATGTTATTGGTGTTTTGATTGGGATTGAATTAAATCTATATATCTATTTTGGAAGCATGGCCATTTTAACTATATTGGTCCTGCCTATCCAGAAACAGGGATATCTTTCCATTTTCTGATGTCCTCTTTGATCTCCTTTTTCAGAGTACTATAATTTTCATTGTAGTGGTCTTTTAGTTCCTTGGTTAGGTTGATACCTAAGTATTTCATTCTTCTTGATGCTATTATGAAGGATATTGTTCCCCTAATTTCCCTCTCAGTGAGTTTGTTACTGGTGTACAGGAATGCTACTGATTTCAAGGGTTGACTTTGTATCCTGTTACACTACCAAATTTGGATATTAATTCTAGGAGCTTTTTGGTGAAGTTTTGGGGTCTTCTATGTAGAGTATCATGTCATCTGCAAAAAATGATAATTTAACTTTTTCCTTCCCTGTTATATTCCTTTTCTTTTTATTTTTCTTATCATTATGGCTAATGTTTTGAGTACTATATTGATTAGGAGTGATGATAATGGACATCCTTTCCTTGTTCCTGATTTTAGAGGAAAAGCATTTAGCTTCTCTCCATGTAGTATGATTTTGGCTATTGGTCTGTCATAGATGGCTTTTAAGAAATTGAGATAAGGTCCTTCTATTCCTACTTTCTTCAGGATTTTTATCATGAATGGATATTGGATTTTGTCAAGTTCCTTTTTTATCTCTGTCGAGATGATCATGTGATGTTTGTCTTTGCCCAGCTGATTGTTATTTTATGTGTTAAAATGCACCAACTACAATGAGGTCAAATGCAGAATCAGGGAGCGAGCAATTCCTGATCCTTCAGTTCAAGAAGACTCCCCCAGAACACCTGGCAATCCTTTGACTTTGCATCTTTTATAGGAACCTAGCAATACAGAAAGGACTCCCATCAGGTTGATTCCTGTATATTTTAGTGTAGAAGCAAGAGGAAGGCTTTGTTTGGCCATGTTCCAAATGTTTAAGTAAGCTGAAACAGGTCAAAAAATGTTGTCAATGAAGTATAGAAAAACCTTGGTTTGTGTCTTGGATACTTTTCTCTAGTTGCTGAGACAGAATACTTGGCACCCAAAATTAGGGAAGGAAATGTTTATTTGCTTTGGGGAGATGATCACTCCCAATCAATCCCACAGCGAGACTGAGAAAGAGAAGCACCACTGGCTTGGTTGTGATCATGTGACTTTCAGCATCATGTACTACTCGTATTGCAATACATCACTCATTTATCAGGTTAAAATTTATTGGAAATGTTTGCTCATCTTGCAGAACACTTGCAGAACAAGTTACTTGCAATCCAAGGTTTTACTATACTTTATTTTTGATGTCAATCACCATCTGATTTTTAAAAATGGTTTATCTGGCTCCTTTAATAAGCTTGTACACCAAGCTACCCAGAAGTTTTAGCAGTAACTACTTCACCTACAGGAGGAAGCCTTCCTCCCCTGGGCCCCAGTAAGGCATTCTTCATCCATTGTGGTCCTCATGCCTGAAACCCCTGAATCGTCCCAGTACTACTCAGTCTTCAGAGATGCTGCAGACCTGCAATCCATTTGATCTCTGCCTTATGGCTGTGTCTGATTTACCTTTCCCTCATTGCTGAAACAAAATACCTGACACTCAAAAGTTTGAGGAGGAAAGGTTTATTTATCTCACAGTTTGCAGAGGTTTCAGTTCATAATCAGCTGGCTCCAAGACACGGTGTCATGGCAAAGGAGAATTAGAGAGGAGAAACCTTTCATGGCAGACAGAAGACAGCAAAAGCAAGCCAGCAAGGGACTTTAACAGCATCTTTCTGCCCCTTTATCTTATCCAGGTTACTCAGGGTGGGCAACACTCACACCCTTAGTCCTAGTACCCTTGAAAATGGTACCCTTGAACCTAGCATTGCACCATGAATCAATTCCAGTGTCACACACTCTAGATCCAGCCTCCTCTGAAAAAGCCCCACCTATGACTGCATGAGGCTTTAGGGGGCTGTCTAGATACAAACCATAACAGGTTGTAAGGAAATAACCACCTCTTCTGTAGAGAAAGTTGTCACTATGGCAGGTCTTCCTATCAGCTCCTTCACTGCCTACTCCAACCCCTTCTTGCTTGGCATCCTAGGAAGTGAAGAATGCTGCTTTCTAGACCTTTTTGCAGCTGAAGCGACACACATGACCCAGCTCCTGCCGAGCGAGGCTGGGGGACACAGGGCGAAGATAGCCCATCGAGGAGGAGCCTGCACAGAGGCTGAGTGGCTCTTCGGGCTGCCTGACCAGGCCCCGTGTCCGCCACTCCCCACACATGTGAGTGAGCAGCACCAGCTTCAGAGCTCACCATCTGCAGTGAGCTTCGCTCTTCCTCTTGCCCAGGCCCCACACTGCTCTTGGAAATTATGCTAAGTGCCCTAAACTCCTGATACAAATTCCTTTCTGCTTAAATTAGCCAGGATGCCCTACTCTGTTTTTGCAGTTGAGAACCCTAACAAATATAAGCCTGCTCCCCAAATTGCAAGAGCATTTTGGGAGTCCAATAGACCAGAATGTGAAAACTGGCCGCAGCAAACAATGGCTAGTTTGACAGGCCTTCGGCAAGATCCTTAACATTCCTGTAGTGGAATTTCCTCTTCCATAACAGAACAGCAGTGTGTGCTAATAAAATAGGAAAGAGGGATGTGAGGACGGGGCAGCAGACCAATGTGCAGGGAGAAGACCATTACAAGTTAGAAACACATTTTCCAAACAGAAGGAAATGCGACAGTCACTTCTCACCTGTTGGAAAAGATACAACATGTGACTGTAGGCTCACGCAGTTGTTAGGCAGTTTTTCTCTCAGGACAACTCCAAAGGTGGATGGCTGCTGGCATGAGGTCTATTGTGAAATTGTGCCACCAGAGACTCAGTCCTTCCCGCTCCGCTGCGCCCCCACCCCATCTCTCCATCTCTCTTCTTCCTTCCCCTCCTCCTTTTCCTTCTTTTTAGTAGTGGGAGTTGAACTTAGGGCCTTCATAATGTGCTACATCCCCAGGCTTTTTTTCTTTTTTCTTTTGAGACAGGGTCTTATTCAATTGTCCAGGTTGGTCAGGTGTGGTGGTGCATGCAGGTAATCCCAGCACTCAGGAGGCTGAGGCAGGAGGATCATTGTGAGTTCAAGACCAGCCTGGGTTACAAAGAGAACTCAAGGCCAGCCTGAAGTGTATAACAAGATCCCATCGCAAAAGGACAAAAAGAAAAAAAATGTCCAGGTTGGGCTCACCTGGACATCTGGCTAGCATATTGTCTCTTGCCCTGATGCCCCCACTCAAGCTGGTAAGAAGGAAGAGGGCCAGGAGCTCTTTTCCCCAGCTCCTTTGTGATTGCCAGGAAAGGAATGTCTCCCTGGTCGGCTTTGCCTCCATCTTGTCTGCCAGCACAGGATCCTGTATCTGCTCTAAACAGATTATCAGCCAGGGGAACAGAATTATATGAACACTGTGATGTTTTAAAATAATACTGAGAAACGGAAAGGCAAGACAGGCTCTGAGTCCTAAGAAGGCAATGAGGGCAGGTTGAAGTGACAGTTTCGCTGTGACTGGCTGTGCACCAGGGCCCTTGTGCAGGGCAAGTAGAGGAACTTCTCCCGTGACCTGGCGTGGCCCAGCTCTGAGGGCTCTGCGGCTGGGCAGTGAGGAGGGTGCCAACTAGGAAAGCGACAGTAGGAGTCCCGTCCTGATATGGAGACAGGGTCTTATGTGATAAAAGTCCAAAGGGTGTGTGTGTGTTAGGAAGGAGGGGGGTGTCAATTCATGTCTAATCCAAGCTAGAACCCATTTCACATGGTATTACAGTGTAGTCGGGTGGCCCCCACTTAAGCCTCATGTAATCAGGGACAGGGCTGAGTCTGACGTTCATGATTGGTTTGTTGTCTAGTGCTGGGATTGGCAATGGGAGTGCTGCACCTGCCCAGGAGTGGAGCCGACATGCAGGGTAAGGGCAGGGGGAAGGTGTGTCTTCCCTTTCTCGGTTGTGCCCTGCTGTTGCTGCCATGAATGGCGGCCCCACCATGCCACACTGCCTTGGAGCCAACTGAGTATGGACTGAAACCCCCAAGAACTGCAAGAAATAAACCTTTCCTTCCCTAATTTTGGATGTCAGGTATTCTGTCTCAGCAACGAGAAAAAAGTAAGTAAGGCACACAGGAAAGGAAACGACACCAAAATCACAGCACCACCCAGTACTTGGGAGACGGAGGCAGGAGAATTGGGGGTTTGACTCCCACATGGGCCACTTAGACCATATCAACATTTTAAAAAGAAAATTAAGAAAGGGGCAGGGAGGTCGCTCAGGGTGAAGGCCTTGGGTTTAATTCCAGTACCAGAAAAGAAAAAAAAAAAAAAATCACGACACCAGTATAGATTGAGGGACAGCCAGGCCGCAGCCCAGACAGGGCCCTCGGTAAGCGGAGCCCAGCAGCAGGAGCCTGGCCCCACCAGACAGGCAGAGTGGATGCAGGACGCGGACACCCGACTCCCATCTGATCTAATTACAGGAATGCCTCAGTTAACAAACAGAAGCACTCCGCAAAATTTTGCTTCCATTGGGCGCTCCGCATCGGCGATGAGCACGAGGGTGGCGTCTCCCTGGTCTGACGCACGGTCGTGGCTTCCTCTGGCGGGGATCGCAGCCCAGGCAGCCCGAGCGCACTGCCCGGAACCCCGGAACCCGGTCCGCCTGCCGCTTAGCCCGCACAGTGCCGCCCAGCGTCGCTGTCTCCCGCAGGTCCCCCAGGAGAGCGCAGAGCCAGCACGCAGGTAAAGAGAAAGCGCGGAGCAGTGAGGAGGCTGACAAGGACGTGCAGCACGGGAGTGGTGAGAAGAGGGTTTTAGGAGAATAACCACTGAATCGAAGCAGGAAATTGCAGCAGAGCACGAGCGTGGCACTCGTGGGACCGACCTGGCCTCAGAGTACACGACGGCGAGGTCGGCAGTCTCGGCTGTTTTGAAGACTAAAGGTGCCACCGAAGGAGCTGAGGTGGTAAAGGAGTAAGGATGCTAACCAGGCAGAGCGCACAGCGCTGGAAGGGGTGGAAACTGCTGTTGGTGAGGCTGAATGAGCAACAGCCGCCAGGGGACGGCGTTAGTGAGGCTCCGATCTGTGGAAAAGCCAGGAAGCAGCAGTGATTTCCTGCAAACAAACCCCCTACACCTGCCAGAAGTGATGGATTTAAAGGCAGGAGAGAGCGGTCTGATAAATTCTGCAAGAGAAGTGGCATCCACAGAGATGGTGAGGCTTCTGGTTCTTACAAGGTTGTTGCAGAAGAATATAAGAAAAAATTTGCAAGCCGGGTATGGTGGCGCAGGTCGGTGATCCCAGCCCTGGAGAGGCTGAGGCAGGAGATTGCAGGGATATA